>JAGYYJ010003111.1:0-124229 GCA_019671005.1 Hibiscus mutabilis
TTTTTTTTTGTTTATTTATTCTCTTTCACAATGATCGCTAACGTAAATATAATCGTGTTCGCATGAAAATTACATAAAAAATGCAGATCCGAATACCTTAAAGTACGAAAAAAACAGAGGAGGGAGATAGATTGAATACCTTAAAGAAAGATCGATGACGGAACTTGGCGATGTCATAGTGAATATCTTTCACAGAATAAGGAAGCGATTTCGACATGGTCGAAAACTCTGATCTAATTTCATTCCTTTTCTAAATTTACCAGTTTTTTAGATTCATGAATTTTAACGGGGGAAATAGAAAAAAAATAGATAAACAGAAATTGTGTGAAAGCAAGCAATGGGAAATTTTATTTTTGGTGGGGACTGGTTCGCGCTATTGAAAGAGAGATAGCGTGGGGGTGTTTCTGTTATATATTTTAGGGTAAACTACCTATTTGATAACTCACCTAGTCTCGTGATTTTATTCTGGTCACCTAACTAACTTTTTGACCAAAAATAGTACCTAATGTTAGGTTTTGTTTCTATTTTGGCACTTACTGTTAAAAAATTAAAGGAAAAGTTAACGTGTCACCACCTAATTATAAGACAAAAAATAAAAATGTCACGTTAGCTTTGTCGTTAAAATTTTAACGACAAATATCAAAATAGAAACAAAATATAATGTTAAGTATTAATTTTTCAAAAAATTAAGTGAATGTCCAAAATTGAAACACGGAAATAGGTAGGTACCAAATATGTAGACCTTACATTTTATTATTAGGTCAAATTACAAATTTCATCACTTAACTTTCTTCTCACTCCTATTTTGGTTATTAAAATTTTAATTTTAAATTTAATCACTGAATTTTTGTTCTACTTCTATTTTGGTCACCCGACTGTTAAATTAGAAATGAAAGGATGACATAACAGTCATATGTGTTGATATAGATTGTTTTTTAATGACAATCACGTCTCAGCCACATCAATTTTCATTTTTTTAATTTTATTTTCTTTCCCAAAGATGAAAGTTATACACTTACATCTATGTTTCACGTCGATGTTAGAATCTCCATTTTTCAGTGTCTTCTTCGACCACTCAAAACACCAACAAAATTACCTTATCATCTACTATTTCTATATTGATTTAAATATTCCTAAAATTACTTTAAAACTAAATGAAACTCAACCAAAAACCTAAAAACACGCAAAAACTCCAAATCACTATGTTCTACAATATTCACCTCACGATCGTATAGAATCATGATATACATCTTGTTTCCTCCTCCACATCCTCACCTTTATATTTGGAATAAGATTCTCCATCTCTGAAAAATCAAAAGTAGTTTAAGACCACAGATTTTTTCAAAAAAAATAAGAAAGTTTCGAGACAAATTCATATTTTTTTAAGAGATAGATGTCAATCCATAACAACGTTAAGTATTTAACAATGAAGTGACTAATATAAAAGCAAATCAAATGTTCAACGATTAAATTAAAAATTTTAAAATATTAGTGAACAAAATAGGAGTGAGAAGAAAGTATAGTGATGAAATTATAGTATACACTGTATTTATTTATTTATTAGGGTAAACTACACGGGTGGTCACCCAACTATCACATTTTTCTGTTTTGGCCACCCAACTAATTTTTTCATCAAAATCGTCACTAATGTTTCGTTTTATTATCATTTTGGTCACTGACAGTTAAAAAATTAGCTGAGATGGTGACATATCATGGGATAATAACACTTTTAGTCCTAAAATTGTACATTATATTAATTAGGTCCTAATTCAAAATAACTCATCAAATATATGGATCAAAACCTCAAATTTCCCATTTTCTTTCTTCTTCCTCTGTAACAACACTGCTCTTCCTTTCCTTCTTTTTCCATTTTTGTTTAACGTTTTGATTCCAACATACCCAAGCAATGGCATTCATAATGAGCTGAAGTAAATTATATACAAATTGTGTCTTCTAGCTTGCATGCATTTTCAGTTTTTATTTATTTCCATATTTTAGAAACTCTTTGCAAGCTTTGTTGAGTATATTTCGTTAGGTAACTTTATTGAGAGTAATGAAGACCGAATCTGGAAATAGTAACATTAGTTTTTAAAGAACAGCATCATTTGTAAAAAAGAGCATATAAACATGAGAAAAGCAATAGTGGCATAAAGGGTAAAAAGGGGATTCAAGTAACTGTTAATGCCAGGGTGGAGAATGTAATTTTTTTGAATGGTGACCTTCAAAATAGGAGCGCGGTGACAAGGAAGGAGGCGAAATAAACCTGGAGAGTTGGAAAGATTTTTTGTGTTATAGCAAGTTATAGCGATGACAAGTGGTTGAAATATTGGCAAGTTTAAAAGAGAGGCTTTGGTTCTTGCTAGATTCAAAGTACACACTACCTGTATGGTGCCTTGAGTTTTTATAAATTCATTTATTTGGGGAACATCTGAGGTGTTGAGCATCGATTAAGAGAACTTTAGTTAGAAAATTGGTTGAAAGATTTGTTTTGAGATGTCATTTGTAAAAAAAAAAAAATTATTGTTTAGTAGATTTGGGGTTGTAATTTGTGAGGCAAAGCTGCTAGGGAAATTCAGTAGGAATTCTATCCATATAAATCATGCAAAGTGTGAATCATGTGATGATTAATGATGCCTGGGATGAATCAAATTTATGCGATGGGGGCGTATGTATTACTTTTGTTGGGGATTTTAATAATTCGCAGTGATAGAAGATGACACATAACAGAGGTTTAGGATGTTCGAAACGAAACGTTAACTAAAATAAAAAAGAAAAAAAAAGAAAGAAAAGCGTTGTTGGAGAGGATAAAAAAAAAAGAAAATGAGAAATTTGAAGTTTGACCCATATATTTGACGAGTTATTTTAATTTAGAACTTAATTAATAGAAAGTATAAGTTTTAAAACTAAAAGTGTTATTATCCCATAACACGTAATCATCTTCGTTAATTTTTTAACGTCCGGTGATTAAAATAATAACGAAATAAAATATTAGTGATAATTTTGACAAAAATTAATTAAGTGACCAAAATAAAAAAAATGTGATAGTTGAGCAATCATCAGTGTAACTTATCCTATTATTATTATTATTATTATTATTATTATTATCTCTATGTAAAGACAAAAAGCGTGGATCAATCTCAACCCACCATTTATATCTCCTTCCCTCCTCCTCTCGCATTTCCTTCAATTTCCTTCTCCAAACATGTCTTCGGTTCATTCGGATCCCAACCAACCCGACCCTATTGATCACTTCGACCGCCTCCCGGACTCTCTCCTCCTCTTGATCTTCAACAAGATCGGCGACGCCAAAGATCTCGGCCGCAGCTGCGTCGTCTCCCGTCCGTTTCATTCCCTAGTCCCGCAAGTCGAAAACGTCGTCGTCCGTGTTGATTGCGTCATCTCCGACGACGATTGTTCCTCTTCTTCGTCTTCCTCCGAAAAATCCCGTGCCCTAATCGGCCCTTTCTCGGATCTCTTCCGTCTCGTATTCGGTGGCATTGCTAAACCATTTCAGGCTTTGGGTCAATTCATCGGCCCAAAACGGTCCGTTTTGGGCGAAACCCTGACTTCCCTTTCGTCTTCTTCATTATCCATCGCTCCCAGCGGCGGCGGTGAGGTTGATGACGGGGAAATGGACCAAGGTGGGGTTACCCATCATTACCCTACGCAGGTTCTTAGAAATTTCAACGAGATTCGATTCCTCCGGATCGAATTACCCAGTGGTGAGTTAGGGATTGATGACGGAGTCCTTTGAAATGGAGAGCTGATTTCGGTTCTACCCTTGATAATTGCGTCATCCTTGGAGCTGCCTCTGTAGTTAACAACTCGAATTCTCAAGTATCTGAATTTGGGAATGATGGGTTATGCATCTACAATGGTTCAAATGTTGGCGAGAACAATGGAAGTATTCCGGAGACGTTTTATACCACGGGTGGATTGAAATTAAGGGTTGTTTGAACAATTAGCTCGTTATTTGCGGCATCAGCTAGGCATTATTTGCTTCAAGGGATAATTGCGGATCATAAAACTCTGGATAGCTTGGTTTTAATCGATTCGGATGGGCAAGGGGTGCTTTGTATGAACAAGTACCAGCTTGAGGAGTTGAGAGTGAAGCCATTATCAGATTCTTCTGCTTCGAAGAGGACGCTGGTGCCCGCATTGAATATGACGCTGGTGCCTGCTACTTTGGTTGCTATTAGGCCTGGTGAGCAATCTGGTTTGAAAAATGAGGTCTCAGATTCTTCTTGGTTATCGAATGCTTTTGAAGAGCCTTTTGGGACTGCAGCTAAGATGCTGGTTAAGAGAAGGACTTATTGCTTGGAGATGAACTCGTTTTGATATTTCTGATATGCAAAGGTAAAAGTCTCAAATGCTGGTTATACAAGAAGCAAATGAATTGATTCTATGTTTAGTTAATAGTTTTAAGTTGTTGGCTCATGTATTGCTATGAGTTGCTTTCACTTACCTCGTCTTTTGGCAATACGGGGATATAATCATCTTAGAATAGAACTCTACAAATACATTGAAATCTTGAAAAAAGTGAACCTGTTTTCGACACACACCCAAATCCGTGTAACATAGATAGCATTACCTCGCCTCTTCATTCTGCTTGCTTTAACTTTTTATGTATGCAACTTTTCTGTATTTAAAGTTCATTTTACGCTTTCCAGGGAAATCAGTAAAGCACAATAGTCAAGGGGAAGAAGGGTTAGCATGCTTCGGAGAGTCGATGATGAGACAAATTTATTACATATTGTAGCTTAATCTCAGGGCATTTTTCTATGAAAGCTAAACCTTGCTTTGGACTGCCAATTAAACCGATCCATGCTTGTTGATAAATGATAATGCGGTGCAAGCATTTCAACTGATCGCCAAAATGCATCTCCTGGTTGTTTTGTATCTCAGATGCTTATCACAGTGGACACCCGCAACCAATTAGATGATGCAAGAGCTTTGAGTTTGTAGCCCTTCATTTTTTTTAAGGGTAAAGTACACAGATGATCACTAAACTATATCTAAAAATACCAAATGGTGATCAAACTTTCAAATGTTACATAATGTACATTAAACTTTAATTTTTGTTACAAAATAACTGTTGAGCCGTTAACTGTCGTTTGGGTGACGTGACAGTTACACAAATTTAAATAATATAACATTTAATTTTTTATATTAACACATTTAATCAATTTATTTTTAATTTAACTTTTATTATTGATGTCTAAATTGATTGAAGATCATTTTGTAATAAAAATTAAAGTTTAATGACTACTATCTTTAAAAGTTTAGTGACAATTTTGTATTTTTAAGGATAATTTAGTGATTATTTGTATACTTTACCTTTTTTTAATATACATTCATATGTGAATATTTTAGGTATGACCATGTTCTGCTTTAGCTTGTAATGTTTCCTCCATAATCGTCAAAATTTCATGGATTCTTTGCATGAATTTATGGTTGCATGATAGAGCTCGGAACTCATAAATAGTTGTGCTGTTGTTGGAATTATCATTGCATCAAGTTCTAACACAAATACAATGATGAGTTGATGATAATTTGGTGAAACAATGGGACCAGAAACCAATAAGCTTGATCTTTCAAAAAAAAAAAAGAAACCAATAAGCTTGGGGCTTCCAATTACCTTTGGATGCTCAATCAAGCACATTGATAGTTAAGAACCCTAATTAGATTGACCATTATACAAATTGTAAAAATCATAACCATGTTTGTGTGTTAAGATGTCCATGTGTTACATATAATATAGAACATCGCTGGAACCGGAAATCCTGATCAATCCCTGTTGTTTTTGGCCTCGGTTAGGCATCACGAGAGAGGTTTCTTACGTAATCCCAGATTTATCGGATCACACTGTAAATGGGGCAGTGTTCATAGACATGCATTCATCAAATTCAGTTGACCTAAACAAATGAAAGTGCTAACAGATTTAGGCTCGAATCTTATGCTTAGTGAGACTTCTTTAGCCGTTTTGGTGGCCTCTTTTTCTCTTTCCTTGAATCATCGGGAGTTTTGACATCGATGTATGGCTGCAAATATAAAGAAAATGATTACTATAGTTGAATATGTAACCATATATTGATAGAAATCTGGACTTTGGACATCGATATATGCTAAGTTGCGCCTAGGAGATTCAAAGACTGAAGAGCAACTAGATCAATTAATTGAAATAAGGTCACAGATACTCATAATTATTCGTTTTAGAAGTAATGGTTTTGCTCTACATTTATCGAAAATGATGAGAAGAAAGTGTTGAAATCAAACGCTACATAAATGAAATACCTCGTCCCACTTTTTCTGAAGCTCCATAAGTTCTTGACATTTCGCAAGGCATTTGGCGTGGTATATGGCTGCTAACTCTTTAATTAAGGCCTTCCTCTTGATGATGCCGATCACTGCATAAACATGTATGCATTATTTGAGAGATAGTGGAACACGGAGAGAACAAGGTTCATGAAAAGTGGTCGTTGATAACCACAGAATCCCAAAAATCCTCCCTAGCCAAATCACTCCGTTCATATTAACAAAGCTACAGCTCTGGTTATTCAAAAGGTACCCTTATACCAAAACCCTCCCTCTCATCCAACACCATAGCAATTAGCAACTATAATTCCAAACCATTCGGTAAAGTAATTGAAACACTTAGAACTAATCAAACACAGCGCACAAGGTTCATAAAAAGCATTCAAGGATAATCACAAAACCCTAAATCCACCCTTGCCAAATAACTCTATTCACACTAACAAAGCTACAGCTCTGGTTAAAACTAAAGGTATCCTTAAACCATAACCCTCCCCCTCATCCAACACCATAACAACTACAATTCCGAACCATTTGATAAAGTAATTGAAATGCCTATAATTAATCAAACACAGAGTGCAGAAGGTTCATACAAAGCATTCGAGGATAATCACGAAACCTTGAATTCTCCCTTGAAAGGTGTCCTTTAACCATAACCCTTGTTCTCATCAACACCACAATATCTATAATTCCGAACCATGCGAAGAAGTAATTAAAATGCTTATAATTTGCATGGATGCTTGTGAATTCAAAACATTTTTCTTAAGCAATCACCTAGAAGAATCAATCAATTACTATTCAAATACAAAAAAAGGATAAAAAAATAAACATAAACAGATTAAAGCAAGAAAATCAAGTCAATCCAGAGATAGCACCATTACACAAACAAAAAGTAATTTCAACAAAATAATATAAACAAAATTCAAATTTGCTTATTTAGAAAGCAAATAAGAAACGAAATCACCATATATTCTCTCAAATTTACAGAGAGACAGTAATCAAAACCATTAAACGGGAAAACAAAGAAAACCCAGAGAGCATACTTCGACTAGGATCAAACGGAGGCGGCGGAGGAGCTGGCCTAGAAGCCGACGGAGGAGGAGGAGATTGTTCGTGTTCTTGGCTCATGGAATTGGACTTTGAAGATTCCTTTCTTCCACAATACCCAGAACAATAATACTGAAGAACTCTAGAAGTTAATATAATCCAATGATTCTAGTGTGATTACTAAGAAGAAAGCAAAGGCGGTGAACTGGGTTCTTGTTTATATATCTCAGTTTCGGATTTGACCTCTTCTCATTATCAAAGTCTGTAGCTTTAAACTATTACCAAAGCAAATACTGACTCTGATCCCGTTTATGATAGTTAACCAAAAAGAATATATATAATTAATAAAAGGGTAAACTACGCCGCCTTCCAAATAAAAAATAAACTTTTAACCACTAAACTAATTTAACATCTTTAATTATTTCTAACACAAATAATATATGTATCAAACTTTATCTTATCATGTAAATAATATTACTTTGTATAAATAATATAAATATATTAACATATAAATAAATATATTATTATAAAAACTAAAAGACTAATTTCAAAATCTCAAAATTTTCAAAAAGTCCAAAATCCACCAAAACCTTAAACCCCGAAATCCATAAACCCCAATATTAAACTATAAACCTTAAACCCTAAAATTTTATTTATAAACAAATAATATATTATTATAAAAACTAAAAAATTAATTTAAAAAAATCTAAAATTTTCAAAATTCACAACCCAAAATTCACCAAAACCCTAAACCTCAAATCCATCCTTTTTGGCTGCTAACGGGTTTATGATTTAGAGTTTTATAGGTTAGAGTTTAATGTTTTTGTAGATTTGGGGCTTTATGTAAATTTTAGAAATTTCGGGGTTTTATGAAAAAATAGTTTTTAATTTTTATAATGATATATTATTTATTTATATATTTAATTTTATTGATAATATAATTTTTTATTTAATATAAATATTTTATTTATTAGTTATATATTATTATATGTATATTAATATTATTTATGATATATTTATATTATTTATATAGAGTAATATTATTTATATAATAAAATAAATTAAATTAATCTCAATTGTTGTTTGAAATATATATTAATTGTGCTAAAAATAAAATAAAGATGTTAAGTTTGCTTAGGGGTTAGGAGTTTACCTTTGATTCTAAAGATTTCAGGTTTAAATCTTATTAAGTGTATATTTTTCCATATTTTCTACCAATAAAACGGCGTTGTTTTTGGCCATTTAGTATTAAAATAGCAGCACCAAAACGCCGTCATTTTGGTCTAGCATTCTAGTCATCACGCCGTGCGCCATGTCATCGTCCCGTTAAAGAGTTAACAATGTAGTAACATAAACGAATCAAAAAATAAAGTTTGATGGCAAATTTGGACCAACTGAAAAGTTAGTGGTAAAAACGGATCACCCCAATAGTTTGATGGTACCTGGCATAGTTTACCCTTATACATAGAATTTACCCAATTTAATCAAAGTTAATTAAAAACATGTAAATATAAATATTTATTTTCATATAATAAACATATGGCTTAATACAAAAATAGGTGCCTAAACTGTACATCTTTTTAACTTTAAATGCTTAAAATATTTTTTGATAAAAATATGTGTTTAAAGTTTTAACCGTTACAATTTTAAGTATTGATCGTTTAAAAAAACCGTTATCCAATAAGAACGTGACATGTGGCAAGTTATTATTATTATTTAAAAAATGAAAAATAATATAGTTTTTAAAAAGTTCCCAAAAAACCCAGTCCCTAATACCCAAAACCACAAATTCTGAAAATGGTCACCGCTTTCGCTATCATTTTCGTTGTCAGACACTATCACTGTCGTCGCCGGAAGTCACCACCTATTTTTTTCATTCACTCATCGTCGGTGGCCAACGAGAGGCGTGCCAATAGGACGACGAACAATAAGTGCAAATGATTCTAGTCGGATGTTGTCCGATTGATACACTTACCGACGCTTACTGGCGATGGGCGGTGGCCTTCGACGACAGAAACGGTGGCTACGACAATTTGAGAACTTTTTGGTTTTGGGTATTAAGGATTTGAGGCTTTTTTTGTGGATTTTGAGAATTTTGAGTTTTTTTTAATTATATTCTTTTTTATTTTTAAAAAAATTAATAAAAACATGTCAGGTGTCATATTCTTATTGAGTAACGATTTTTTTAAACGGCCATGCACTTAAAATTATAACAGTTAAAACTTTAAGCACCTATTTTTTACCAAAAAATACTTTAGTCACCTAAAGTTCAAAAAATGTATAGTTTGATCACTTATTTTTTAATTAAGCCTAAATATATTTATAAAAAAACTTAAATTACTAAAATCAATCTAATTTATTTCAGAATATATTTATTAAATGGTACAAATAATTGTTTTGTTCTACCAAATAAGTCTAATTTAATGTTGTAGGCGATAAATTTTGTATAGTTCAACCAAAGAAACATTATCAGGCAATCAATCCCTCTCTAGGTGATAAATCAATGTAAAATAGCCTTTGATTAAAAATTGCGCAGGACTAAGGAAGGAGGGTTAGGTTTTTGAGATCTTCATACCTTTAATAAAGTTATGGTGGCAAAGCAAGCTTGGAGAATTGGCTAAAAATCCGAATTCTTTAGTTGCAAGAATTATGAAAGGGTTGTCTTTCCTAATACTGACCTTTTATCAGCCTCTAAACTTGAGTGATTAAACATTTACCTAATCTAATCACCATGAATAATTACTTAATGCAAGAGTCTTGAGGATGGACCCTGGAGGCTAAAAAAATGGAATCCAAGATAATGTGAAAACAACTTTAAGAGCTATCAAAATGAAGCAAGAACTTCTTCAGGTGGGGAAGGTACCAAAGGAGGGAGTTAAAATTTGGTTGGAACATGTGAAAGCTGTGATTGAGGAAGCTCAAGATGTTGAAACTAAAGTCAGTAACAGCAGATATCTCTGTTGTGCTCGCAATGGAAAACTGGTTGATGAAAAGACTCGAGAAATGCAGACGTTTCTTGATAAAGCTCCTAATGCCTCTGAAACTCTGGCCATTGATGGTCCAAATGTTGGGTTTCCTCTGCCAACATCTGAACTAGTTGGTGCAAAAGCCATGAGAGATGAAATTTGGCAATGTTTGACGCAGGAGGAGGTGAGCATGATTGGAGTTTTGGGGATGGCGGCGTGGGTAAAACCACCATCATAAAGCACATCTACAATGATCTTTTGAAAGAACCTCGTAAATTTGATAAATTAATTTGGGTGACTGTATCAAAGGAGTTAAATGTTATAAAGTTACAAGATGATATAGCAACTGCATTGAATTTGAAAAGAGATTTGGCCGAAGAAAGAGACAAGATTAGACGAGCGGCAATCTTGTCAGAAATGCTGAAGAAACTCGGAAAGCATGTTCTAATCCTAGATGATGTGTGGGACAAAGTCACTCTGGAGGAAGTTGGGATCCCTGAGCCAAGTAGCTACAGTGGATACAAGTTGGTGTTGACAACCCGTTCGGTGCAAGTCTGTAGACGTATGGGTTGTAAGGACATTCTAGTAAGGCCCCTTTCAGAAGAAGAGTCATTGTTACTATTCTTGAATAAAGTTGGGCCTAACATAGTGCAAAGTACAAGTATAATGCCAACTTTGAAGCTTGTTGTCATTGAATGTGCACGTCTGCCTCTTACGGTTGTTGTGGTAGCTGGTACCTTAAAAGGAGAAGACGACCCTTGTATTTGGAAAAATGCACTCAAGGAATTGAAAAGGCGAATAGGGATGGTGGAAGGAGTGGAAGCTGAAGTGATTGAGCGCTTGAAATTTAGTTCCGATCACTTAAAAGATGAGAAAGTGAGACACTGCTTCCTGTATTGTGCATTATATCCCGAAGATTTTGAAATTGAGAAGGATGAGCGAATCGAATATTGGATTGATGAGGGGTTCGTAGATGAAATGGATACAAGACAAGAGATGAAAGAAAAGGGCAATGCCTTTTTGAAAAAGTTGAAATATAACTGCTTGTTGGGAAATGTTATCAATCGATTCAGTCGGCCTTGTGTGAAGATGCATGATGCAGTGAGAGACATGGCATTGTCTATAACAAGCATTGGTCCTCGATATATGATACATGCAGGCATGCAACTAGAAAAGTTACCAAAAGAGGAGGATTGGAGGGCAGATATTGAGAGAGTATAGCTTATGAAGAACGGCATAGCAAAATTTTTCGATGATATGTCACCTCCAAATTGTCAGCTGCTCACAACCTTGTTATTGCAAGATAATCCTATAAAGGAGATCCCAAATGCTTTCTTTGCAAATATGCCTCATCTGAGTGTTCTTAATTTGTCCTGGGCAACTATTGAGTCTTTACCCGATTCCACCTCTATATTAAAGAATCTCACAACATTGTTGCTTGGTCACTGTCAAAGATTAAGACATTTGCCTTGTGTTTTGAAGCTTCAGGGATTGAAGAAGTTGGATCTTCGTGGGATTGAAATCGAAGAAATCCCTGAAGGCATGGATATGTTGGTAGATCTACGGTATCTTGATCTTGACGAGACCAATGTAAAAGGTAGTCCGACTAGACTTTTATCCAAACTCTGTCGCTTTCAGCACTTGAAGTTAGGTAATGCAAAAGCAATCGTAGAGGAATTAATTACACTGGAGAAATTGGAACGGTTTGAAGGGCGTTTCGAAGACGTGCATGACTTCAATAAGTTTGCCTCCATACAGCAATCTAAGAAAAAGCTCAAGTACACATTAGTGGTGGGCCTGTGTGATTTTGATTATGATAGAGATGATAAAAATGTAATAATCGATGGATCTGAATTTTGCGAAGGTGAGTTGATTATGCTCCCATTTGATGTTCAACACCTAAGGATTGTCAACTGCCACGACTTGAGAAGCTTTAACAATGATATCCCTTCCTTCGAAAATGCGATTGACTTGAGGGTTTGTACAATTATGGATTGCAAAGAGATGGAGTTTGTTGTTTCCTCCTCTTTTTCCTCTTCTTCCACGCATCCATTTCAAAGCCTTAGAGGTTGTTTCTTTATGTTCTGCCAGAGTTGAGGGAAGTTATCAAAGTTGAAAGTTTTGGATCAGTATCGCCTCCGCTTGCCACCTTTTCCCGTCTTAAACTTATTTGTATGCAAAGTTGCTCGAGTTTGAAGACGTTGCTTCTGGCTTGGCTGCTTCCCAACCTCCAAAACCTGGAAGAAATTGGGGTGATGAATTGTGAACAACTATAGAAATATTGGGAGCACCAACATCAACAGATGAAGAAAAAGGAAGTGATGCATTAATCAAATTCAGTCTTCCAAACTAAAAGAGTTGAGACTATACGAATTACCAGAATTGAAGAGCATATGCAGTAAGAATGGAGTAATGGTTTGTGATCCTCTCCAGTTTTATCACTGTTGTTAACTGCTTTAATCTGAAGAGAATTCCTCCATTTGTGCCCCTTGTTGGGAATGGGCAGCTATATGCATATTGTCACGGGCTGCCGCACACCAAGAGGCATGTCCAAGCACACCACGTGCTTCACCAAACCGAGGGGACCAAGTCCGCACCCTCCTCACACACCATGGGACTGAGACAAACACCCCATGTGATGCCCACGAGAAAGGGACCCGAGGGAGCACTCCCACCGCACCTAAGTTGGCATAGACGAACACCCTCCATGCTGCCCAGACCAATGAGTCCGAGTCAGCACCCTTTGTGCACACCTGGAGGCCGAGACGAGCACCATTCAAGTTGCCCACGACCCTGGGGCCCAATCAGCACTTAGCATGCTACCATAGAGGTTTTGACCAAGCAAACTGGACCTATCCATGCCCAATCCTCCCAAAATATCATGACCCATAGAGAGAGCTCATCTTTTGACCAACACACGTGGAAAGAGTATCCTATTCAACAGAATCCGACTTTGAACAGTAAATTTCGAAAATACCCTTAAAGTCGGGTTTAGGAGAATCCAACTTCAGACAAATTTTAGGGTTTTTTTGAGAAACTACTGTTCAAAGTTGGATTTTGTTGAATCAGACTTTTAAGGTATTGTAGCAAATGCAATATTTCGAGAATTAAAATGAAAAAGACCATATTTTGGGAGAAAAAAAACCCTAAAGCTATATTTGAGTATAAATTCCCTTTCTCCTTCTTCATTTTCCCTTTTTTTATTGGTTCTTACTAATTATCTGAAACAAGGCCTTGTCTCTTCTTCACTGTTTTCAATTTCTTTCCATCTCAGAGATCTTGCACAAGTCCAGGGTAGTTTTGCACTTGAGCACGCTAAAACTCTGTCAAACTCAATTCATCACATGCGTTTTGATTTAATTTATTTGTATTATCTACTTCTTTCCCACCTTCACATAGATTATCGACTGTGCAATGATTTTGTAAGATTTCATAGCAACTGAATTTAAGATATGAATCAGTGAATCATTATACTTGTTAACTTACCATTTCAACCTTCTTTTCTTTTTATAAACTGCTGGAAAGTTGCTTTCTTGTTTCCTAATTTTCATACTTATAGAGGTATATATTCTGTATTCTCTGTTTAGGCACCTAAAACTAAGATTTCTCTATCAAAACTTCATCAAGATTTTCTACTGCTTTAGCATTAGCAGTTTTGCGTAATTGCCAAGGAATTGAAGTTCACTGCTTCTCTGGGTTTGGCCCTTTGGTCACTTCTTTATAAACTCTCAAGATTTTTTTATTCTCCAGTTCTTTTGACTCTTGAGGATTAACTAAGTTAAAAAATGACAATGCATATATGATTGCAGGGACAAATCAATGGAGTACGTCGAGCCTGCAGTTGCCGTTTCATACTGTCTCGGAGCTCCTGTTTGTAAATATTTGCGATATCACCGAAAGCTCAATGATTATGTGAGAAACTTCAACAGAATCAGGGATGGATTGAATGGCAAAATGAAAGATATAGAGTTGCAATTCAAAGCAGAGCTTCTCCAGGTGGGGAAGGTACCAAAGGAGGGAGTTAAAATTTGGTTGGGACATGTGAAAGCTGTGATTGAGGAAGCGCAAAATGTTGAAAATAAAGTCAGTAACAGCAGATATCTCTGTCGTGCTTGCAATGGGAAGCTGGTTGATGAAAAGACTCAAGAAATGCAGACGTTGCTCGATAAAGCTCCTAATGCCTCTGAATGTCTTGTCATCGATGGTCCAAATGTCGGGTTGCCTCTGCCAACATCTGAACTAGTTGGTGAGAAAGCCGTGAGAGATGAAATTTGGCAATGTTTGATGCTGGAGGAGGTGAGCAAGATTGGAGTTTGGGGGATGGGCGGCGTGGGTAAAACCACCATCATGAAGCACATCGACAATGATATTTTGAAACAAAATAGATTTGATAAAGTAATCTGGGTGACTATCTCGGAGGAGTTCAATGTTATGAAGTTACAAGATGATATTGCAAGTGCACTGAATCTGAAGGAAAATTTGGCCGAACAAGGAGTCATGGTCAGGCGAGCGGCGATCTTGTCGGAAATGCTGAAGAGAACAGGAAAGTATGTTCTAATTCTAGATGATGTGTGGGACGAATTCTCTCTGGAGGAAGTTGGGATCCCTGAGCCAAGTAGCAGCAATGGATGCAAGTTGGTGTTGACAACCCGTTCGGTGCAAGTATGTAGACGTATGGGTTGTAAGGACATTCTAGTAATGTCCCTTTCAGAAGAAGAGCCATTGGTACTATTCTTGAATAAAGTTGGGCCTAACATAGTGCAAAGTACAACTATAATGCCGACTTTGAAGCTTGTCGTCAATGAATGTACCCGTCTTCCTCTTACAATTGCTGTGGTAGCTGGTACCTTAAAAGGAGAAGATGACCCTTGTATTTGGAAAAATGCACTCAAGGAATTGAAAGGTCGAATAGGGATGGTGGAAGGAGTGGAAGCTGAAGTGATTGAGCGCTTAAAATTTAGTTTTGATCACTTAAAAGATGAGAAAGTGAGACGCTGCTTCTTGTATTGTGCATTATATCCTGAAGATTTTGAAATTGCGAAGGATGAGCTCATCGAATGTTGGATTGATGAGGGATACATAGATGAAATGGATACAAGACAAGAGATGAAAGACAAGGGCCATGCTATTTTGAAAAAGTTGCTAGATAACTGCTTGTTGGAAATGTAACCGATAAATACAAAGGGTCTGGTGTGAAGATGCATGATGCAGTGAGAGACATGGCATTGTCCATCACTAGTGTGGGTCCTCGATATATGATACAAGGAGGCATGCAACTAAAAAAGTTACCAAAAGAGGTGAAATGGAGAGCGGATATTGAGAAAGTATCGCTTATGGATAACTACATATCAGAGATTCCTGAAGATATTTCTTCTCCAAATTGTCAGCTGCTCACAACCTTGTTACTGCAACATAATCGTATAGAGAAGATCCCAAATGCTTTCTTTGCAAACATGCCTCATCTAAGTGTTCTTAATTTGTCCTGGACGAAAATTGAATGTTTGCCGAATTCCATCTCCGAATTAAAGAATCTCACAACATTGTTGCTTTGTTACTGTATGAAATTAAGACATTGTCTTGTCTTTCGAAGCTTCAAGGACTGAAGAAGTTGGATCTTAACGAGAGAGGAAGTCCCTGAAGGCATGGATATGTTGGTAGATCTAAGGTATCTTAATCTTTACGGTACCAATTTAAAAGGTATTCCGACTGGACTTGTATCTAAATTCTGTCGCCTTCAGCACTTGAAAATAGATTTATGTGCAAAGGCAAGCGTAGAGGAAGTAATGACATTGGAGAATTTGGAATGGTTTGAAGGGCGTTTCGAAGACATACATGAATTAAATAAGTTTGCCTCCTCCATGCGGCAATCTAAGAAAAATCTCAAGTACAGATTACATGTGGGCTCACTTTATCCTTATTATGGTTGTGATACAACCGGTAAAAGTGTAAGAATCCGAACAGTCAAATTTCGGGAAGGCGAGTTAATTATGCTCCCATTTGATGTTCAATACTTGGAGATTTGGGAGTGCCATGATATGAGAAGTTTAAACGATGATATTCCTTCTTTAAAAGATTCCATTGACTTGAGGTTTTGCGGAATTCTGCAATGCAGAGAGATAGAGTGTGTTTTTTCCTTGTGTTTTTCCTTTTTCTTCCACGCATCCATTCCAAAGGCTTGAGAGGTTGGATTCCGTGGCCTGCCAAAGTTGAGTGAAGTTATCAAAGTTGAAAGATTTGGATCAGCAACAACATCAATATTGCCTCCGTCTTCCACCTTTTCCCTTCTTAAAGTTATTTGTATATGGGGTTGCTCGAGTCTGAAGATGCTGCTTCCGCATTGGCTGCTTCCCAACCTCCAAAACCTGGAAGAAATCCTAGTGAATAATTGTGATCAACTAATAGAAATATTGGGAGCACTAACATCAGAAGATGAAGAAAACGAAAGTGATGCATTAATCAAATTCAGCCTTCCCAAATTGAGACAGTTGAGCCTATACAAATTACCAGAATTGAAGAGCATCTGCAGTGAAACTAGAGTAATGGTTTGTGATTCTCTCCAGCTTATCCGTGTTAATTAATGTTCTGAGCTGAAGAGAATTCCTCCATTTGTTCAGCTTGTTGGGAATGCAGCCATATGCATATGCTCCACCTTCTCTTGTGATCGAGTCAAGCACACAATGGCATGAATCATTGGAGTGGGATGATCCAAGCTTCAAAATTTTTCTTCAACCCCATTTCAAGATGTGGTAATTGCAAGGTTTTTTTCCCTTGAAATGGAGGAGTTCAACAACTAGCAAGCTATTTTTTTAAAAAGGTGAGATGGTAAAGCTGCCTCTATTGCAACTTCATTCGGATATCTCTAAAGTTGTTCATCATCCATTTTCAGTTTTAATTCGCTAAATAATGTGTGTTTTCTATCTCATGCAATTAATGTAAATTAATATTTTTCAAATCACTCATTTATGTTTATTTATTTCATCAATTCTGTTATATGTACTGAAAAATAATCAAAATAACATAAATTGTGTCAATTTCCCATGAAAATCTGGTTTGCAGTAACTTGATAGCTCAAGTTTGTAAATTGTAACCAAGGCAGGGGCATTAAAGATGCCGTAAGATTGTAAGGAATATATCAATTAACCATTATGTTGCTTTCCGGCTTCTCACGAGCCTTGTATTCCTTCAAATTAGTAATTTTTATTGAATAAGATTGTTGATTGTCAAAGTCAACGGGGTCAGAAACGATGGTCCGACGGAGGTTTGGATGGTGGTCTTTTGTAGGAATGTGTCCGTTGCTCTTATTATAGTGATTTGTGGTACCTCCCGGGTTTGGGATGCCTCGTTCCTCTCATTGCATGTCCTATACCGCTGGGACAGGTGTCACGACCAAGTAGTCGTGGCGTGTTGATTGGACAGGCTATGATGGGATGTTGTAGGTTCATATCGTCACCCGCAGCGATCTAGTTACGTTGTTACGAGATCATTGGGCAGGGTGTTGTCTGTGATCTCACGTTCGCCATACATCACAGAGCCATCGTATGATACTGTTCGCAGCCTCGTTTGCCCGTCGTTGGTTGTGTGGCTTTGACACGTGGTGGTGAGTATTTGCAGGTACTAACAATTACCCCCAGGTGAGGGAAGGTTATAAAGTGACATTGGCGAGCCTGAGGAAACTAAGAAGGCCTCATTCAAGTGGGAGTTTTAGTAGTAACGGTTTTATTATTATTATTATTATTTTGGAAAAGAATTCGTTACGTACGAATTACAAAGGTTTATACGAAACGTAACATAGTGGATCGTGTAACATCTCTTTCCCGTATTCATTACCAAATACGAGTCAGTGATGTTACTAAGGTTAAACCCTTTTATTACTTTAGCTTAGAAATCTGGCAGCCCGTACTGCCTTTACTTAAAAATTTATAAAAAAATTTATAGACATTGAAACTTCATTCCAAAATTTTATAATTAAACTAGATTAATCAAGATTTCTAACCATATAAATTATTAGCCTAAACTCATTACACAAATATTCAAATAAATCTTTGAATTCACGTCACAACCCAAAAAACACTGAAATTCTGTTGCCCTATTTTCTGACCTTCTTTCGAATAAAAATTCATAACTTTTTACATACAACTCGAAATCAGTCACCGTTTTTTGTAAGAGACTAGACAAAATTTCCAGTTCATACATATAAAATTCACCATCTAATTCTAATTATGGAATTTATGCTGATTTTTCAAACACACTGCTTTTGCGTACATTTCTGGACAGATTTTTTTAAACTTTCTATCTTAGGATCTATATTTACTAAAAACTTAGTCCATTATCATTTATAACCATAATAGGACTTACTAGGTTCATCATCCATATGAAACAACTAGTACCCAACCATATTTGGTGATAAGTTATTACAAACCCCACTAATTATACATGCCATCTAGTACATTTTCAAAAGAAAGGATGGACGTCATTACATTACTATGAGTATGGAGATATACCTCCCAAAATATGAAAATGATGCTCGGCTACTCTTCTTTTGAAACTCCTTTTAAACCTACGCATGAAATTCATCATACGTTAAGCATATACTTAGTGAGGCAAAACCATTTAATTCAAATGTAAATTAACATAAGTATCAATATAAATAAACAACAATGCACATGATCACTTACCATATTATGCTTGCTAGCATATATGACATGATACATATATAATAACATAATACATGGTAATAACTTTGATTCTTACCATTACCTTTGCCATGTTTATCATCAAGCTTTTAAGCTTTTCATCATGTTTTTCAATTCATTTAGCCCAAGTATTGATTTAAGGAAATTTATGTACACAAGTCATCCCCCTATACTTACTTGAGTATAGTGTATTATTTGCACTTTACTGGAAGTGCTTAGCACCGAAGTGCTTCTGTATACTTACCGGAGTATACAATTAGTAAATAGTTTGCACTTTACCTGAAGTGCTTATAATAAGTTGCACTCTACCGGGAGTGCTAAAATGTTTATATAGTTGTTTATGACTCTATGGATATCCAACTATACTTTTAATTTCTTATCTCATACATTGGGATTTATATCAATCATAGTCTCATACATGGCAACATATATACATATTGAGCAATTCATACCCAAGATAATATTCCCTGATTAATTAGTGATCCATGCATATGTTTCAACCTTTGACATATTTCTAATATATCAAATATATGATAAATGACATAAAGATCATGCTATACATGCATTGCACTCACCTTGACACTTTCAAAAGTATAATTTATACTAGTCTCACTAAGCTCGGTAGCACTTTTTATCTTCTTTCCTCACTTGTTCGATCTTGAACTTGCTTGTTATCTGTATGTACATTAAATACATAACACAAGCAACTTTAAGTACATGTCCAACCTTACTAATACATGTACATGCCAAGTTGGAAATTTTAACATTTTAAATCAAGTGCTTCTTTACAACAACAATGCTTCCTACACTTTAATTTTACTTCAAATTGCGCATTGTAACCAATAGTTTGATAATTTCACTTTAAACCCTAAATTCTCTCTTAGGGTTTATAAACTAAAATTTGGAAACTTCCACATTTCATCTCCATTTTCAAAAAATTTAACACCAAAATGATCCTTGTATCATAGCAAACAACATAACCATACTTCTTGAATATTTTCAAATTTCTCACTTATTTCACCCAATTTGCAAAATTCACAAAATAGTCCTAAAATGATGTTTTCTTCAATCCAATCACATAATTCAACTTAGAAAACATCATTCTAATCATTTCCATCATCAAATAAATTTTCAAAAAAATTCCCCTAATTTTCCTCTTATAGCCGAATTGGTCCCTATAAGTTTTCCAAGAGATTTTCTTCATTTCAAGCATGGAAACAACACTACAACACCATTTCCAACTTGGCTGAACATTAAAACATGAAAACCTAACATGTTCTTCAACCACCCAAATCATCAATCTCAACTTAGAGACATGGAAACTAAGCAAAACTTATGTCAAAAGATAGAGAATTCAAGGGAGATCAATTTCTTGTTTCATGTCCCTAGCCAAAAATCAAGTAAATCAAGCCAAAAATTGAATTGAAAATTCTCTTACCTAGTCCCCTTGAGGTTCAGCCAACTTGAGAGAAAGATGAGCAAAATTCTAGCTTTTTCTATCTTTTATTTTTAATGCCAAATGGCAATTAAATCTTTAATTTAAAACAAAAATCTTTCTTCACAGTAAAATGACCATTTTATCCTTGAATTATGACCAATCATGAATCAACACCTATACTCAACCTTATCATCAAATCAATTATAATTAAAAAGTATGGGCAAAATGATCATTTTGCCATTAATGAATCTTTATATTCTCCAAAATGCCATTTATGCATTATTTCATATACTGTGTTAAATCGAATCTAAATCGATCAAGCACAATTCAAAACTTCAATGTTATATTCCTTGGGTCTTCCTATGACTTCCTTCAAAATTTCATAAAATTCCGAGCTCATACGATTATTCTTAAACTTCAATACCATAGTTTTTATATTCGATCCACACCCTTAGATGATCTATTTATTTATGGAATAAAAATAATTATTGGGAAAATTACCATGTTGGTCCTTGAACTTTTCTTAACCTTTCACTTTTGTCACCCAACTTTAAAACTTTACGTTTTATTCACTGAACTAAAACCACTAACTTTTGATTCTTTACGTTTTGGTAACTAATCCAATAATAGGATATTACAATTCTCTCCTCCTAAAAAAATTCGTCCTCGAATTTTTAGAACGTACCTGGACTAAACAAATGCGTGTACTGTTCTTTCATTCTCCATTCGGTTTCCTAGGTGGCTTCTTCCACTTTATGATTCTTCCAGAGCACTTTAACCAATGAAATCGACTTGTTTCTCAATTTCTTTACCCCATGAGCTAGAATCTTTACTGGTTCTTCTTCAAATGTCAAATCGGGTTGTATCTCAACTTCTGTAGGTGAAATGACATGTGAAGGATCCTATCTATATTTGCAAAGCATCGATACATGAAAAAAATCATGAATCTTGCTCATTTCTGGTGGTAAAGACAATTGATAAGCCACCGGTCCCATTTTTTCAAGATTTCATGCGGACCAATGAATCTGGGACTAAGCTTCCCTTTTCTTCCAAATCTCATTATTTTCTTCCATGGTGAAACTTTTAAGAATACTTTGTCTCCCACTTGGTATTCGATGTTTTTTCTTTTTAAATCTGAATAAGCTTTTTGTCTATCGGAAGCTGCCCTTAGATTGTCTCGAATTATTTTCACTTTTTCTTCTACTTCTTGAATCAAATCAGGCCCAACAATCTTGCGATCTTCCAACTCAAACCAATTTAATGGTTTTCGGCATTTTATTCCATATAAAGCTTCATACGGTGCCATTTTAATACTTGACTGATAACTGTTGTTATACGCAAATTCAGCCAATGGTAAATACTTTTCCCACGAGCCTGCAAACTCAATGACACATACTCTAAGCATATCTTCCAAAATCTAAATTGTTCTCTCTGATTGTCCATCAGTTTGCGGGTGGAAGGCAGTACTAAAATACAATCAAGTACCCAATGCTTCCTGTAGTGCTTTCTAGAATCTAGAAGTAAACCTGGGATCTCTGTCAGACACAATGGAATTAGGAACTCCATGTAATCTAACAATCTCCCGAATATACAACTCTGCATATTTACTCAAAGAGAATTTTTTTCTGAGTGGTAGAAAATGTGTTGATTTGGTTAATCGATCCACAATCACCCAAATTGAGTCTTTCCTGCCCGACGTCATTGGTAATCCGGTTACAAAATCCATAGTCACTTTTCCCATTTCCATTCTGGAATAGCAATTGGTTGAAGTAACCCTGATGGCACTTGATGTTGTGCTTTAACTTGCCGACAAGTTAAGCATTTAGATACGAATTCCGTTATAGCTCTTTTCATTCCTGGCCACCAAAAACGGCTCTTCAAATCCTGATACATTTTATTTCCTCTCGGGTGCATCGGTAAAGGACTATAATGTGATTCTGTAAGAATTTCCTTTTTCAATTCATCATCTTCAGGAATATAAGCACGTCCTTTATAATATAAACATCCATTGGACTTCACTTTGAAATATGAAGATTCTCCCCTTTCAACTTTCTTCTTTTTCTCTAAACAATTTTCATCTTTTTACTGTGATTCTTTTATTTTTTCTATCAAAGTAGACTTGATGTTCAGCTCAGCAAGTAGAGCACCATCATCCAATATTGATAATTGAGCGTTCGATATCCGTAGAGCTGAAAACATCTTTCGGCTAAGTGCGTCAGCCACCACATTAGCCTTTCTCGGGTGATATCAATAATTGCTTCATAATCCTTTATTAGCTGAATCCATCGTCTTTGTCTTAGATTCAGCTCTTTTTGCGTTAAAAGATATTTCAGGCTTTTATGGTATGTGTATATATAACATTTTCACCATAAAAGTAGTGGCGCCAGATTTTTAAAGCAAAACAACTGCAGCTAACTCCAAATCGTGAGTAGGATAATTCCTCTCATGATCTTTAAGTTGCCTAGAAGCATAAGTCACCACTTTCCCGTCTTGTATAAGTACACAGCCCAAACCATTATGTGATGCATCACTATACACCACAAAATTCCTACCCGATTCAGATTGAACTAACATTGGAGCTTCTGTCAAGATTTTCTTCAATCTTTCAAAGCTTTCTTGATATTCTTTAGACCATATAAAAGATACATTTTTCCTAAGCAGTTTGGTAATAGGTGCAGCAATCATCGAGAAATCTTTCACGAAATGGCGGTAATATCCTGCCAATCCGAGAAAACTTCTAACCTCTGCAACATTTTTAGGAGGTTTCCACTCCATGATAGCTTGAATCTTTTAAGGATCAACATGAATTCCTTTAGCCGATACTATATGTCCAAGAAATGTCACCTCAGAAAGCCAAAACTCACATTTAGATAGTTTGGCATATAATTTATTCTCTCAAAATCTGGAGAACTATTCTAAGATGAACATCGTGATCCCCCTTGGTTTTAGAATAAACCAGGATATCGTCTATGAATACCACCACAAACTGGTCCAAGTATGGCTGAAAAATTTGGTTCATCAAATCCATAAATGTTGCTGGGGCATTAGTTAATCCAAACTGCATTACCACAAACTCGCACGCTCTCGAGGCTATTCTCCCTCAATGTCTTACTAGGGAGAAGCTTGCTCCTCATAAGGCGCATTGCCTCTAATTTTTCTAGATAAATGTTTAATTAACTTCTTATTTTTCTACTCTGCGGTTCTATGCTATTCAGCCCGCTCCTATATGGACTTTTGTTGTCACTCGAGTTGCTGTTTTGCAAGCGATAAGGTTTTTTCCATATTTTTTTTATCTTTTCCTGTATTTTCAAAAATTATTGTTTGTTGCCTTCCGACGGGGATACTCCTCTCGTTTGTTGCATATTCAGTCATGTTGTAAACTATAGGGGAGGTTAATCCCAGAACTATTGTCAAAAACTCTGTTGAAGTTGTTGTAGCTGTTGTATGGCAGCTAGCATCGTAATATCATTTTCTCCAGTCATTGTCATCGGTTGAGTTGTCAGTGTGGGCTCCTCTATTGTATCTTTCTTTGGGTGTTTTTGGTCATCTTCTTTCATCTTTTGGGGTTTTAAGGTTATCAATAAATCTGAAGGTTTCGTGTTCGATCCACGCTCGCCATACCAGTTGTTGATTGTCAAAATCAATAGGGGTTAGAAACGATGGTTCGACAGAGGTTTGGATGGTGGTTTCTCTATAGGAATGTGTTTGTTGCTCTTGTTATAGTGATTTGTGGTGCCTCTCTGGTCTGGGGTGCCTCGTTCCTCTCATTGCATGTTCTATTTATACCGCTAGGACAGGTGTCACGACCAGGTAGTCATGCCGTTTGATTGGACAGGCTATGATAGGATGTTGTAGGTTCATATCGTCACCCACAATGATCTCGTTATGTTGTTACATGATCGCTGGGCAGGGTGTTGTCTACGATCTCACGTTCGCCATACATCACGGAGCCATTGTATGATACTTTTTGCAATCCCTTTTGCCCGTTGTTGGTTGTGTGGCCTTGACACGTGGCGGTGGGTATTTATAGGTACTAACAATATTTTTGGATTCGCCACTATATTAACTAATAGAAATATTGGAGCGCCAACATCATAAGATAGAGAAAATGAATGTGATGCATTCATCAAATTCAATATTCCCAAATTGAGAGAGTTAATATTATTCGCATTACCAGATGGAGAGCATTGCAATAAAAATAGAGTAATGGTTTGTGATTCTCTCTGGCTTATAATGAGTTTGATAGATATTCTAAGCTGAAGAAAATTCCTCCATTTGTTCCCCTTGTTGAGAATGGGTAGACATATAAATATTATCACGGGGTTAGAATTTTGACCTAGCGAACTGTGCAATATTAGACGATGTTCTCGAGACAAACGCTTAAGTAAGCATGATTTTTAACTCTGGAAGATCAAACTTTTCTAAGGCACTCGAACACTAAATCATTTTAAGCGGAAGCAAACTAGAAAAAATGGCTTCAAAGAAAAAATGAAGAAAACTCTCAATTGACACTCTCATCTTTCCTTAGGTTGTGGGTTCAAGACTCATTAAGAGCAAAATCTTCTTCCCCTCCCTTAGGTAGAAATTGTTCAAAAAAATATATAGAAAACTCAAGAACAAATAAGAACACAAGAGTGGATTAGAGTAAATACCTTTTTTACTAAGATAATTGGATTATTACAAATGAGGTGATGAGGCCTCTATTATAGTTAAGTCTCTTTACATCCGATGGTTCCTACTAATTTATATCGATGGCCTAGATCAAAACCTATCAACCACAATCAGTACAAAATTAGCATATTCCTTAGATTCCTATCTCTACCTCAGGAAAGTATCTCATATGTTCACATAGGTGCTGATGGATAATCTTCTAGAATTTTCCACAAATCAGGTCAGTCTGGTTGTCTTTTCAAGTCTAAAGTCTTTCTCAGAACCTCTAAGACAGCTTGTTGTGCATATGACTCGGACCTGAACTCGCGGTCTATGATAATATGCTCTGCATTCTCTTTAAATCAGGTCAGACACACAATTGTGGGAATCATTGGAGTGGGATGATCCAACCTTTAAAATGTTCTTCAACCCCATTTCATCAACCTTTCTTCCTGAAATGGAGGAGTTCAATAAGTTAGCTATTTTTTATAATTCTCATATGTTTCAAATCATATATTATTATTATTTTAACAATTCATACCTAGGAGGAGTGAGGGAAAATTTACTCTTAATGGGTATTGAAGCCACAACATAGGAAGATGAGAGGTGTCAACTCAGAACTTTTTATCACATGCTCTAGAGATTATTGACTTATTTATTTTTCAATTCGTTAAATAGTATGATTTTATTTAATGCGGCTAATATAAATAAATATTATTCTTACTCATTTATCCATATTTATATCATACAACTTATGGTATATTTATCGGAAAAACAATCTATATTTATCCGAATGATCAAGGATGTTCATTCACTTTTATCTTATGCGTGTTCAAATCTCAAAATCACGTACTTTTTATGATGTTCATCCACTTTTTTTGAAGCCACTAGTTTTATTAAAAAGATAAATATCCAAATTACAATGAGGGTTTACAATCATAAACATAAACATAAATTCAACACGTAATTTGGACATTTTCCAATAACCAACTACATAAAAAACTAGCCACTATAGATCATACAAGGACCATGCAATGAAAAGGTTAAAACCCAATTAAAAGACTCGAACAAAAGATAGATCGAATAGATCTAACTGCATCGGTAAACAAACTACAAAAAAAAGAATCAAAACTACTGAAAGACCACCGACAACCGCAAATCAAAACTGAGCGTCGTGAGAAAACTATTCACAAATGCTAACTGCGTATCCAAATCCAATTTGAAAGTCCAAAGCAGGGAAGATCAACATGATAACTAAATAACCGACATCTAGATCAGTCAAGGCGATGTCAAATTCAACCCTGAAAAAATAAAAATGAAAAAAAATCAAACGATCATCAATAAAGATAAAAAAACGTGCCACAAGGCAGAGAAAGACGTGCCTCAAAGACAGATTTATTCTTAATAAAAAACTAGATAAAAAAACATATATATACACATATAATATAATAAATACTAACAAAGGAAAACGAAATATAACCGACGATCGGCAACTAACACTAAAATTCATGTCTTTGTCATCGACCAAATATGATGAAAAATCAAAGTGACTAGAGAGAAATTAAAAAAAAATAACTAGCGGCAACTGTAACCAACATCAAGGTTGGGAAAGTTTGGTTAATGGTAGCCTTGATCTTTTGTGTGTTCAAATCCCAACATTCATATATTTTTTTCCCTTGAGTTTGGTTTGACATGTTCAAATTACTATTTTTTATTTTAAAGATTTTAAGATATTGAAAATATTATTCCATATTGATAATATCAATATATTTTTATAATTAAATTTAGATAATATATAAATAATTATATTTATCCAATATAAAAACAAATGAATAGATTTATTTTTTTTAAATGTGTATAATTGAATCACAATCAAAGTGAGTCTCTCCTTTCCCTGCCCCTTAGGTAGAATTAGATTTAAGATTTATATAAAAAAAAATCACAATCATAAGTTTCTATGTGTATAATTACACCAAATCAAAGTTTATGTCTAACCTTGATATTTATCCCTAACCATTTTCCAATGTTTGAAAACAAACCAACTCAGATTTATGTTTTGATTTTTTTTAATAAAATTTCATATCAATCGACTAACGAGGTTAAACAAATTAGTGATTTAGATTAAGATGTAGCATTAATAATATAATAATAGTAGAATAATCAATAAGATGAATGATCAAATTATACCAAAATAAAATATATAAATCGAGCTAAATTCTAAAATTTAATATAATACATGGACCAAAACCATAAATTAACCGGATTTGAACACTGTGTTAACCACTTAACCTCTCTTCTTTCTTCCTTTCGCGGAACTTGCTTTCTTCATACAGATTTGAGCCTTTGCAAATTGTAATTGTTCAAATCCAAACTCGATCTAACTTGTTTTATCCATAAAAAGTTAATAATCCGAACAAAAAATAATTCAAACATGAAATCATCCGACTAACAAAATTTAATAGGCCGAACTTAAAATAATTCCAAATAACCTAATTTAATTCAATCCGAACCTGAAAACTTAGAAACTCAGGTTAATTCGACCCACATTGACCTAACCTGATACCAGCACAATCTGTCCAAATGACAGGTCTATTGAATACTAATCTCGAATAACTCGAAGGTCTCATATAACAAAGACCCTTTTCGATGGAACGACTCGAATCCAAAATGATCCGAAATATGACCCAGAGTTGAACATCGAACCAGATGTGAAATGAATGGAGACGATAGAGTTGTTGTCATGGGGGGAAATAACAAAAGATTGATCTATAATTAGAACAAAAGGGACAGATAAGTTATGTTTTGATTTAAGACATTTGAGTTCTAAATTTAGGACATTGAGATGTTAACTAAATGAGTTTGAATTGGAAAGAATCTCGTAAAATCCGAACATTGCTTAACAAAAGGTACAAAATTAACTTTTGTTACATTTATTTTTAGTTGAAATAATCGAATAAACAAATTAGGACATAAAGCAGGCAAAGCTTCTGTTAACTATCTTTTGGTCTAATTCAGGTTTTAATCCCTTTATTTTGTTGAAATTTGAATCAGTATTTGGCATAAGTCCATGTTATGCTTTCATAATGTTATTAGTAGGTCTAAACTTAGAGACGATTCTGGGAGAAGGGGCTTCCCCCTAAACATTAAAATTGTCGTTTAAACACTTCAAAATTTTTAACATTTTTAAATTAGTACAAGGGTAAAATTATATTTTGGCCCTTAAAACGATAACTTTATAATTTAGTCCTTTCAAAAATTGTAAATTCTAAATTATTACAATGTTAAAATTATTTTTTGCCATCTTAAAAACATTTTAATTCAATTTTTGTTCTATAATTTCTTTTCTGATTTTGTCCTTAACTAAGTAATAATACTATTAGTTGTTGTCATTAAAATAACGGCGTTATGTCGAATAATCAAAGCTATTTGAAAATCAAGTTAATCGTTAATAAATAGTTTTTTTTCGATACTAAGGTGTTCTGAAATCTTAATTCCCAAACAAGAACACTTTCATACTTATTCCTAAAAACAAAATTTTTCTATTCAAATAAACACTAAAAAAGTAGACTAAACTCTTATTTTCACATTTCCTCGAATTTTCATTTAGATCATTCTTTCTTCAAATATATACTTTTTATTCAAACGATACCCATATAAATTTTAATTGTCTATATCTGCCCCTCTCTTTCAATTTTCTGTTTTATTCATTATAATTTTTTAACTGTTTTTTTATATTTTCTTATTCAAACAGAAATTATAAAAAATAAGGGTAAAACTTTGATACATAGGTTGTGTAAAATTAATTTTATACAAGCATGTGTATTTACACTATAAAAACCCAAATCTTAAATTTCTAACCATAACCCTAAAAAACTAAACCTTAAACCTTATACACTAAATTCTAAACACTAACATTAAATTTTAAACCCTACAACCTAAACCCCTAAACTAAAACCCTAACCCCTAAAACTAAAAGGCACGTGTAAACTTATCAAATTTTTTTCTAAAAAATAAATATAAATTTATTTTTCCAATGAAAGACTTTGTAAAATTTACTGTTTTCCCAAACTTCTTACTACATGCTATATTTTTGTAAGAGTTTTATGTTATGAATAGAGATGAAATAGAGGAAGAAATGTGTGTTTAATTGCTCAAAAGGAAAGCTAAAGTATTACAGATGAGAAAATAGAGCCAATTCGCACACCAAGTTTTTGCATGCCTTTTTCCTTAATTGGTCCTGCTATTTATATGAACCTTAGTCTATTATTTCGTTGTTGTGGATCGCTCATATAATCTTCATACTTGGTGGACATCTTTTTGATCAGAGAGCCAATACGAATCGCAGGTATCTGACCCAAGACTGTTGTTACCTCCTTAGCTTCATAACCTTTAGTCGATCCAATAGATCTGCAGGTTTTATTGTTGATAGCTAAAGCAATGGATATAAATAGACCCAAATCATCTTTTAATTGCATCGAGAGTTCAACTGCATCGAAAACAGCAACTTATTACTGAAATAACCGAGATGATCTTTGTTAGTTCTTCGCCTCCAAAGAGGACAATACCTCATTGCAGGCACAGTCCACTAATCTTTGCATCAAACAGTTCTCATGTCGAGAAACATTTCCATATCCACTGTTGGACTGATCTAATAATCTTTGTGAACTTAGGTGGCTAGTCTTATTCATGATGATATCTTGGATGATGCGAAAACGAGACGTGGTGTTGGTTCGTTAAATTTTGTGGTTGGACATAAGGTTAACCAAATACATACATCTTGTGTTAATCAAAACATATTTGTAATTTTTAGTATTCATTCTTGTCTATTAATCGATATGATGCAGTTAGCAGTCTTAGCAGGGGATTTTCTGCTTTTTCGAGCTCTAGGGTCCCTCGCTTCCTTGAAAAACACCGAGGTATGTGTTTATATATGTACATTGTACACACATATATACATAGTATATCTACATATATGTATTTCGAAATGAATGTGGGTACAATCCTCCAAATATAAGAAAGCTCGAAAAATCGAGCATACCAGAGCCAGGAACGTACCCATTTCAAACTCATTATTTGTACTGCAGGTTGTATCAATACTAGTAACAGCATTTGAGAATCTTGTTACCGGTGAAACCATGCAAATGGCTGCAACAATCGAGCAGAGCTGTAGGTACGATCCCTAGTTGGTCTGACTCTTTATTTTTTGCTTAAATATTTGTATTCGATTCTCGTGTCTAACTTAAAAAACTTGGGGAAAAAAAACTTCCTAATTTCAGCATGGAATATTATATGCAAAAGACATAATACAAGACTGCATCATTGGTCTCCAACAGCTGCAAGGCAATGGCCCTTTTATCCGATCAAACACCGGAAGTTGCAACATTGGCCTAAGAATATGGCAAGAATTTGGTCTGTCAACTTCTTATAGTCATCATTTCAAGTTTATGATCCGTATTCTGATACATATTCGGATATGCAGATGAGGATATGAGTGACCCTCCATAGATCCTCCAAATACATGAAAAAGCTTATATAAAAATGAACATGCCTGTATTGAATATACACTCAGTTATTGTTGTACGGTTTGTATTTCATTCGCCATTTCCTGATTCTTTTTAATTTCATTTCCCAGGGATTGGCATATCAATTCATAGACGACATTCTCGATTTCACAGGCACATCTGCTTCCTTGGGAAAGGGTTCTTTATCAGACATACGGCAAGTAACTCATCTAACCGTATTTTGCTATATCTCTTAGGCCCTGCATCTACATCCATATCCAGCAAATATTCGGACACCGGCATATATTCAAACAACTACTAGTGCTGTTCATTCCACTTTTTTCCAAAACCCTTTTTCATAGTGCAAACATTGACGAACTTAGCTCTGGTTTTTACAGGGAATAGTAACTGCTCCTATATTGTTTGCTATGGAAGAGTTTCCTCAGTTGAAAGCTGTGATTGAGCGGGGCTTTGACAACTCTTCCAATATCGATGCTGTAAGTTCAAATTTGCAGCCCAATGCTATTTAAAATCAAACCGGTGAATACGCATTTGAAGTTGCTGAATTTTATAGTGTTGATTTTGAGAACACAGGCACTTGAGTACCTGTGGAAGAGCCATGGAATACAAAGGACGAAAGAGCTAGCAACAAAGCAAGCTAATCTTGCTGCTGCAGCCATCTATTCTCTGCCTGAAAGTAGCAGCTTGGATGTATGGAAATCGAGGCAAGCACTTATTAATCTCACTCAAATACTCACCACTAGGAATAAATGAAATCAACCAAATCTCGGCTTTCATTCGTTAAAATGTTGTTATCCCACATTTGTTAGAGTATTCTGTATTACTTGCGGTCTCTACCTATTGCCAATTGGTTCTGAGTTGGATGCTTAACATAGTATCAAAGCCTCGGTTTGTTTCTGTTGTCACTCACGCCTAATACCCTTTCAGAGTTTTTAACGTGGTAAGCTCCTCTGTCGTGTTTTATCGATGATTGAGATTTGGGATGTAGGAGTTTTGGAAAATATCAAACAACAGACAAAATTATTTGCATATATATGATCTAATTGCGTTTCCTTACAATATTTCTGCCAAATTAACAGTTTACATAGACTTGTTTGTAAACTCCCATGCTTTTTTAAGCCTTTAACACTGTCCTCAATCCTTCGAGTCCGTGGACTCCTTGTTTGTTCCAAGCTTCCCAGAATGATTCCAAAACTCCCTGCATTGTCAACTGGTTGTAGAAGACATCTCGAGAGACGAATGCATACCAGGCATCATATACCATCTTTATTAAATCTTTGGTTTAGACTATAAGTTACAAAAGAAACTCATACTTAACCTCAAACACTAGTTTATATGAGACGACTTTGATCGAATTCGAGTACATAAACCACACTCTTTCGCCATAGAACACACAATCTATTGGAATAATGGAGAGTTTAATAGGGTTTAAGGTTTAGGATAGAACCTAGCTCAAACTCTTGCCAAACCTTAAACATAACCTCAGACCAGAGAGTTTAGGGCTTAGAGTATAAGAAACTGAAACTTTAAACCTCCAAAGCTAATTCAGAAGATGGAGAGTTTAATAGGGTTTAAGGTAGAACTTAGCTCAAACCCTAAACTCAACTTTAAACCTAGCCTCAACATAGGGGAGTTCAGGGTTTAAGGAACCTAGCTCTAATAACAAGTTAAAAGAAATTGAAGCCCGACCTTAAAAGTTAACTTGTAAGACACAGAATTTAATATGGTGTATATGTTATACGTCTCGGATTGAATATTACCCTCTCCTGCAAACTTTTTCCATGTTGCAGAAGAAATCAAAGTAGTCAGTATCGTGCTGATGGGCATAATATGATAATGGTACCAAGTCGTTTTACTTTAAAACCGATTTTGTACCTAGAAGTTTTACCTGTAGGATGGAAAATGCCTTCTTTGCCACATATTTTTGTGATAATGTAGCACCTCTTTGTTGCAGTTTGTCTGGGTTAAGACATAGTCTTGCTTTCTGATAAGCTTTTTTCACTTGTGAGCTTTCGGTAAGGCTTGCAAGATCGATCATGCACCAACCACTGTTCGGCCATAAAAAGGAAACTCATTTTTTCAATAAAATCAATGAACAATCCATTCATGTCTCGTCTGCAAATAGACAAAATCCTTAAAAAAAAATGGGGAAAAAGATAAGTTAATAATAGCTTACATTATGAAGTGTTGAAAGGAGCATTCGAATGTTATTTTCATTTCCGGATGACCAATGCTTCACATCTTCATCTTCTGATCTCTCTTTTACTTCGGTTTTCGATTTTTTCGGTTTGTCTTCCTGCAAGGATTAAAGGAAAATATATTAGTCTCATGTCACTCAAACTCAAGTAGTTCTCGCTTGTCTTGTTGGAATTTATGTTAGACACGGATACTTCAAACAAAATGAAGAGTTAGATTAGCTTACCGGTGGAGATAGCATCGGTCCGGGGCCATCCATCGTCTGATGAATAGATTCATATGCATTAGTTTGATCTTTTTCATGTTCTCCTAAATCAGATTTTTTAGTATTATATCCTTGTTTTGCCCAAGCAATGGCTTCATCAATTGAAACTGCTTCTTCACTGCTACTTTTTCGAAAATCGGAGTTGATCTCAATAACATAAGAACTCGAAATTTCATCTTCATCTTCATCGTATTCCGGCATCAGATTGCTTTGGACGCCGGGTTCTGCCTCGGGTTCTCTACGGAAACACGAAGAAGCAGGGAACGAAGGGGAGTTAAACTCCGAATCATCAACCGGTATTTTGATGCTTCGAAAAGAACCGGATTCCACGCTAATGGTTTATGGGGAAGAAGCATGTTTGCGGAGACCATAATATGATGAAATTTTCATCGAGTTTCCGGCATGGTTTTCATTTTCAGGGCAAAGGTTTTCATTGTTGAAAGAAACCGTGCTCGGAAATGGCGGCATCTGTTTTGTTTGTTCTTGATCTACCGCCATTGTTGTTGAGTTCAATCTGCATGAAATTACACTTCGATTACATTTTTGAATTTTAATAATTTCCTCAATCGTGAAATGTTTAACTCTAAGAAGCATGGATACGAATGCAATACAGATACGACAAGAACATGATAATATGAGAATTTCCAACAACAACAAAAAATAATAATATAAATGCGGGACTTGGTTTTAAAAATTTAGAGGAGCAGAATGAGGCTTTCCTGATGAAACTTACGTTTGGGATTATTGCGAGTCCAGATCAATTATGGGTGAGGGTGTTGCGTGCAAAATATAAATATACGGACCTTAGTTCGAGTTCCGTGGTACGCCCAGGTTGCTCTCATTTGTGGAAGGGCATTGCTATGGTGTGGGACGAAGTTTGCGGTAACTTAACTTGGCATGTGGGTAATTGGGAGGATATAGATTTCTGGAGTGATCCTTGGCTTGGAGATATCGGGCGGCTTCGGGATTGGGTTGTACCGGCTTATGATGGTTATCTTGGGCCAACACCGCTTGCATCCATGGTCGATGGTAATGGTACATGGAGATGGCCACAGTTTCAACATGCTTTGCTGAGGCCCTTGTTGCTACGCATTGCTGCCGTTTTTCCTCCCGTCGCTGAGGCGCCAAATGACAGAGTGGCATGGTTGGGCACTTCGGATCTTTCTTTTACGATGAAATCCGCTTACAACATCCGTATCTCGTGGCCAGATTCGTCTGAGGATCCCCTTTGGCGGGTTGTGTCGCGTTTCCCGGGGATGCAGCGGGTTAGGATTTTTCTCTGGCTTTTGGCGCATGATAGGTTATTAACCAATGTGGAGCGGGAACGCCGTCATTTGACACATGACATGGGTTGTGGGGCGTGTGGTAATGGGGTTGAGACGGTGGATCATTTGTTTCGCCATTGTTTGCCTGCGCGACTGGTCTGGAATAGAGTTGTTCGTCCGGACCGTTTATTGGAGTTTCTTGCAATGAATTTTAGAGTTTAGCTTAATTTTAATTTGCAGAAGGTGGATTTTGCTTTGACTAATCCGAATGAGTGGCAGCTATGGTTTGGCACGGCGCTATGGATGATTTAAAAGAATAGAAACCAATGTGTTTTTGGCTCGATGAGCAATGGACATGTATCCATTATTAAAGCAACACATAGACTTGTTCGGGAGAATGCTATAGCTAGGGGCACACATGTACGGTTAGTTCGTAATCAGGGGGTCTAAGTGGTGCTGTTTAGCGGCGGCTAGATGAAGGGTGGTGCACACTCAATTCGGACGGGACACGGTGCAATTTGGATGGTCGAACAACTTGTGGAGGAGTGATCTGTGACGATCAAGGTGGATGGTGTTGGATTATGCTAAGTTCATTAGTATTTGCTCGGTGCTAGACGCGAAATTATGGGGTATCCTGGTTGGTCTTCGCCACGCTTGGGATAGGGGTCTTCGCCGTATTAAAGTGGAGGTTGACAACGGGGATGCGATTAATCTTCTAAGCATGGAATCAAGGAATGACAAATATAACTCCCTCGTTCATCATATTGGGATGAAGATGGCTCGGGATTGGAAGGTCTGTTTTGTCCAGATCTATCGGGAGGCTAATATGGTGGCGGATTTGTTGGCTAAGTATGGTTTTCAGATGGGGCAGGGGGAGATGATTTTTGTACAACCACCAGATATAGTTGTTAATGTTTTACACGCAGATATTAGTGGTTTTGTGACTTGACTGATTATGTAGGTTCTCGGGTGTACTCTTTTTCTTTCATTTAGGTGTAGGAAAGTTTTTTAACGAGGCAATGTTAATCATTCTTTTTTCATCAAAAAATAATATAAAGTATTTTTTAAAATAATAATATTAGACATTAACATGGAAAAAGAGTTCAAAAACAAAAGAAATTTCTCTATTGTCTGAACATTTAGTCGTATCTTGATAATGTTTTGACCGGAGAGTTATTTAAAATTTTCTAAATTTAAAGAACAATAATATATTTTATATTTTTTTGAAGAGTTAAAAAAGCAATTTTATCATAAAAATTATAAATTTTTTAATATTTTAGAGAAAGGCATGGCCTACACTAGTTTTTATTGTGTTCCACCTCTGGTTTTGATTGTCTCAGCTTATACTTTTTTTTATTTTTTATGTGCTCATAACTTATTTTATTTCATCGGACCTATCTCCAACACTTAAAATACTCAAATTTAATCTAATTGATTCACGTAACTAGTTTGATATTCGAAAGCAATAATGTTCTTAAAATTCCACTCTCTAACCCTAATGACATCTTAAAAGAAAATTCAAATAATACCAAAATTTAATCTAATTAATTCATATAACCATGAGATTCTGATATTAAAAACAACCGTGTTTTAAGTTTTTCATTGTCCTGCCCCTAGTGGCATCGTAGAAGAAGAGTTGGAATCAGGGTTATAAACGTCAAATCAACACGACAAAGTGAAAAAAAAAAAACAGTTAAAACATGAAAAACGGTTAAAAATACGTTTATGCTTTAAATCTAAAGCTGACTGACTACCTGAAATTTGTCGCGAACCACGACAACCTGCTATCATCGCTGGCCGGTGGCCGGAGGGGGATCGGTTCTTCCCAACTCAGCATTGAAGATGAATCAGACTCGGGTAGTTCCCAGCTCGACCACCGGAGATCGTTATCCAACCAGAAAATGTCATTATAGTCTTTATAGAACCCTTCCCCTCTGGTGGGGATCCTAAACGCCGGCAAGCTCCGACCAACCTTTGTTGAACAAGACAGACTGAAATCCAGTGGCTGGAAAGCTTCATCGTAAAAAGATGCTGACGGGTTGAAATCTCTGGAAAACTTCCGGCAGAGTACGGTCCGAGACAGGGACGGAGCCAGGATTTGGAGTTAGGAGCAAACTTAAATATTTCAAGACTAAGGCGGCAAATGTGCAAATAATCTAATTTTTTTTAAAAAAAATTATATTGTAAAGGTAAAAAAAAAAATTGAGTTGGGGGCATGGGCCTCTCCCGGGACCCATGTCCCTCCGTCACTGGTTGGAGTTGGACCGCCGAAGACGTGGGAAAAACCATCTGCATCAAGGTCACGATGATCGGCCGCAAACATGGCGGCGTTGTTCATGGAAAATCCGTCGTTTTCCATGGATTTTTCAGTTGAGATTCCCATGCACATTCGCCAAAACACTTCCATTTAACTCCGAAAAATAAATTTTATGTATGATAAAATAAGGGCTTTCGGAAAAGAAAATTGTGTTATTTTTGTTGTTGTAGCAATTGAAATTAGGGTCTAAGGTGTTTTAAAAAGGATTGATGAATTTGAGTAGAGGAAGACGATGAGAGGGGGAATATATATATGGTTAAATTACGTAAATTATCACTGGACTTTACTCCCAAACTTGTTTTGGTTATTAAAATTTTAAAATGTTTAATTTACTTACTGAAGTTTAGACATTAAATGTTCAAATTAGTTTTAATTTTTAGTTTTGATTGAGATTTTTAGTTCTAATTCACCATTGTTAACCGTCGAATTAACTTGAAACCAAACTATATTAATTTTTTCTGCAAAACAGATCTTTCTCATTGTTGGGATTGATCAGCGGTCGCTTTATTCATCAAGATTTTGGCCTTGACGGCGGCTATAAATTTAAAATACTATGGTTTTTTAGAAGAAGATTTTAACGTATTTTGTTAGTATTTCTTAATAAGAATGAACAACAATAACCGTAATAAAAATTAATTAAAAATTTAGTAATTATAACGAAAGTTTCAATTTTATTAACTAAAATAAAACGTTTTAAAATTTCAGTAACTATTAGTACAATTTTTACCCTATTTTTATTTTAAGCTCCAACAAATTTTTAATTATTACCAGCTTTTCTATTTTCCTAGGATCGGCCCCTACTCCGAAAAGACCAATAACTTTAATCATTCAATCAAGGCTTAACTACAAAATAAGTGTCCAAATTATGTCTCTTTTTTGTAATAGGTGCCTAGAGTATTTCTTTGCTGAAATAAGCGCCTAAAGTTTCATTTTTAACTGAAATAAGTGTCTAAAGTATTTTTTGGCTGAAATAGATGCCTAAACTTTCATTTCTGGTTGAAATAGGTGTCCAAGTAGGTGCCAAAATTGACTTTAAACCAAGCCAAAAATGAAAGTTTAGGCACTTATTTCAGCCAAAAAATAGTTTAGACACACATTTCAGCTAAAATGAAAATTTAGACACTTATTTCAAACAAAAAATAATTTAGGCACTTATTACAAAAAAAAAACATAATTTGGACTTATAGTTTAGCCTTCAATCAAATGCAGCGACTATCCTAAAATATTCCACATGCATCTGGACAAAAATATATAACCGACGACAACAACTCATTTAAAATATATTCTATTGTTTATGTTCGAGATTTATAATTAGTCTTTATTAATGATATTTTTTAATAGTTTAAATGTGATCATAATATAGTATTTGTTTATACATATTTTTAAGCATTTAACAATGCATACACACCTTGCAGACAAAACGACTGAACTCGAATCACTTAGGATAAATATTATCCGCTTATGTTATTTTTAAAGTTCGAAGTTGAAATTTATTTTTAAAGTGTAAAATGTCTTAATTATCAACTTATCCAACATTTATTAATGTATTATTTTTCGTATATATATATTTACATTAATTTATACAAATATAAACTTTAACAAATTAATAATTTCAATATTTTCATATATTCATGTCAATTTCAGTTTTTATGTCGAGTTATAGTTTTTTTTTTTTAATAAATGGTCCGTCCATTTATAGAGTTACTTTTTATAAGGGTAAATAGTTGTCGATTTCTATAGTTATAGTACTATTATAAGCTGTAATTGAAATATCATATTTTACTAAAAATTATTAAATATTTTGATATATTTTCTTTGGTTAGATAGTGTACATTGTTAATCAATTATATGATCACACATAATTAAAAAATAAAACTAAATTTATTTAATTTCATTTTTAATAATATTAGACTCGAACTCCACCATGAGCGAGAATTTAAATCCCCTATATGATAGAGTTCCTAGCAGGGGCGAAGTCAGAATCGAATATTAGCAGGGGCTAAAATATTGAATTTCAAAAGTACAAGGGCTTATTACGTATTTAAACTTAAAATTCATGGGGCAAGACCAAATTTGTCTAATATTTAAATTTATAAGGACCTAAATTATTATTGGACTAAAAAATTTGAGGATACATGCTCATTCTTCTTTAGTTCAACCTAGAGATGTAAATGAACAGAGCGTTTGACGAATTGTTAGTGAACTGTTCATATAACGTTCGTTTATTAAGCTAAATAAACGAGTATGAACAAATTTTTATGTCCGTTTAATAAACAAGCAAACACGAACAGAGGTGTATTCCGTTCGTTTATTGGCTCGTTTATAAGCTCATTTACTTAGTTTCCCTTTTGCTTTTCTTTTTTTACATTCTAAATATTGGTGAATGTATGGACTAAATTGAACACGTGGTGATTTTTTGAGTTCAAATTGTGAAGCCTAATGAGCTTAAAAACTAGTGGTGTAATTCCACCATTTTGGCGAACATATAAACAAACATGTTAGTGGTAATATAAATGAACAAGTTCGCAAACATTGCACAAATATGTTCACGAACTTTAAACGAACATGTTCATGAACGTTAAACAAACGAACACAAACATAATATTAAAAATTTAAACGAAACGAACGTGAACACTTTTAAATATAAATAAACGAACACAAACAAAACCTTATTTGTTCAATCTAAGTTCATTTACACCCTAATTCAACCCCTATTTAATTATATATTTAATACTCTTATATTTTTTAATTTAAATAATTATATTTTACAGAAACTAAATTACTATTAAACTAAAAATTATAAAATAATTAAGTTTCATAACGGAGCCGGAGCCCTTGGACCCTAAGAGAGCTCCGCCCCTGATTCTAGAAATCTAATATCACAGAAACAAAATAAGGACTAATATGAGACACAAACAATCTGCAATCGAACTTTTTAAACAGTCCTCCCCAATTACTTGACATGTGACACTTTCAAAACTTCTCTCGAAGATGTGAGAAATATCTTGGAAAATATATGAACGCATATATAACCAAAAAACCCTCAAAACTAGCAGACAATGCCTGCTGTGTCGTGAAGCTTTTTGCCCGAAAACCCTAAAACATGTCGCCGTCGCCACTTTTTGACAACAAAAGATAATGTATAAAGTATTAATTAATGGGGTATTGCAAGATATTTTATACTACATAATAATCCAAACATAACTGTCTTAAATCTATTTGAATAATCCAACCCACTACTAAGATTTCACTGTTTACTTTTTCCAACATTGAGGTGGTGCAGTCCAAAACAGGCCAAATGACAATTTTGGTGGGGTGAAAAGGAAAAAAAAAAGTGAAGTTTCTTTGTTAGTTCATGCTTCTTGGCTTTCTGGTATTCGTATTTCGATACTATTGATACGGTGTTGTTGGAGATTCTCGGTTATCTTCGGAGGAGTTTGTTTCTCGACTCTCTTTATGAAAAAGAATATGAAATATTATTCAACGGAATTTTTTTTTTGAATAATTTTTATTTAGAGAGAAGAGAAGAAAAATATACTCTTAATAGATTTTAAATTTACAACTTAGAAGAGTGGAGAGAGTGTCAACCGAGAGTTTTAACCACTTGCTCTAGAGGTTATTGATTATTCAACAGAATTTTAGAAACAAATGTCTGAAAAGTGGGTCGGATTTCACTTTGAATAAAAAATTAAGCTGTCACGCACACATGAATTCAATAAATATTTTTTTTAAAAAAATAAGGATTTTATTTTAATAAATTATTCATATCTTTTAAATATTTGAACCGTTTTGTCATGTGTAATATAATATCTTATATTATATCTTAATAAGATATTTTTTTTGAACAATGACATTTGAATTTTATTAAACACCATGGAAGATATTACAAATATAATGCATCAAAAAGAGAAAAAAAAAAGGGATTAGTTCACTAAAATTCTCATACAAATATGCAAAAAAAAAAAACAAACACTTTCATGGATATTAGCATACCATCAAAATCTAAAAACCTTCATGAATCTCCTTGTCTCTAGTCAAACGAGATGCTTTACGGGATGAAAATGAGTGGTGAGCGAATCAAATTATTAAGCAAATTATTCCGCTACATAGTTCTAATTACATCGGCTAACAAACTATCAAACGAGTGAAGATCAATCTTTTCTATAACCACCGATACAATCAAATAAAAAAACTAACGCAGTGAAAATATCTTAATAAGATATTTGCCAAAAAAAATGTATGATAAATGTATGTTTTGAGTCTATCACTTTTTGTTATAAGATATTTATTGTATCATAGCAAGATATTTCCAAAGAGAGAATAAAAAAACAATGAGAAAGAATGCTTTCAATTTACATTTAAAATGGATGGTTGTTGGAAACGTCAAACATGTCGGGTGAATCATATCAACAATTTGAATTTATTAATTTTCTAAAAGGATCATTAATGTTTTTAAATACATAAACCCATTTCAAACATGATATTTTTGTTGTGTACCGAACTAGCGATGAAGTCAAGATTTTCGTATAGTGGAGTCAGAATGCGATGCAGAGTATAGAAAAATTTCATATCATTACAATAAGTATTTTTGATCTCATACCCCAACAAATTAAGTAAGATTAATTTTAATATTTCCTATGAAAAACTAATACAATTCAAATATTTTCATACACTAGGTACATTTTAGTGGGGCCCCTAATATTTCCGTATAGGTCCGCTCATGGACCGAACTATGAATAAAATGATAATTACTTGTTATCATTGTTGGTCTCGTATTAGATGAGACGTTAGTTAGATCTTTTAAACAATATTTAAAATTTGAATTTTAACGTTATGAATAAAATAATTTAAATTAATAGATCATCTCCATGATATAGTTTTACAATGCTTGATCTGAACTAATCGATCAATAAATTAAATACCAATATTACTTATTCTTGGTCTATAAAAATTTCTTGTAAAGATATTTGTAAAAGAAAAAATGCATTTTTTTGGGAAAAAACTTCCAAATAGAAAACATTGATAATGGGCCTTATTGAAGGTATCTTTATATGAGACAAGGTGACTAGATTTATCAATTTGTCCTCTGTCTTCTCAAAAAATAATGAATAAACTATTTCATTAGTCATTAAACTATTGAGGGTAATATGATACGATCACTAAAATATAAACTGTAAATTTAGTCACTAGCGTTACACTTTGGTTTCAATTTAGTCATTTGTCGTTAAATTCATAACATAAGAGCTAACGTGTCAATTTTTCCATTGGTATAAATTTGTATTTAATCCTCACGCTTATAAATTCTATCAATTTGGTTCTAATTCTAAATAGTTCAAATAATATAGACCTTACATTTACGAATTATATCAATTTGGCCCTCCACATTTATGCATTTAGTCCTCAATGGTTACAAGTTGTATCGATTTCGTCCTAATTCTAAATCATTCAACAAATTTAGCCCTCACATTTGGAAATTCTCTTAATTTGCTCCTAATTCTAAATAATTCAACAAAATTATCCCTCACATTTGCAAATTCTATGAACTTAGTCCTAATTCTAAATAATTCAACAAAATTATCCCCCCACACTTGCAAATTTTATCAATTTGGCCCTCCACATTTACGCATTTAATACCAACACTTACAAAATCAATCAATTCCGTCTCAATTCTAAAAAATTCAACAAATTTAGCCATCACATCTATAAATTCTATCGATCTGGCCTTATACATTTGCAAATGTGAGGGCTGAATTTGTTGGATTATTTAGAATTAGGACCAAATTGAGCGAATTTGCAAATGTGAGGCTAAATTTGTTGGATTATTTAGTATTACGACCAAATTGAGAGAATTTGCACATGTGAGGGCTAAAATTGTTAAATTATTTAGAATTAGAATGAAATTGATAGAAATTATAAGTGTTGAGAGACTAAATATGTAAATGTGGAAGGCCAAACTGATAAAATTTGTAAATGTGAGAGCTAAATTATTTGAATTATTTAGAAATAGAACCAAATTCATAGATTTTATAAGTATTAAAGACTAAATATGTATTTATACGAATTAAAAACGGATACCTCAACTCATATGTTATCAGTTTAACAACCAATGACTAAATTAAAACTAAAGCGTAATACTGATTAAATTTATAAAATATTTTAATTTGATGATCAAAACAGAACACTTCTGATAACTTAGTAACTAATATGTTACGATCATGTCTTAATATTCATGTTTGTATATATGTCAAACACATAATTCGAAGAAAGTAAAATCATTTATTGCCTAATATTTTTAAAACAATTAAGTGAAAAATAATTGAAAATGTCGTAGATGTTTTTTTACCCCCTCGTCAGCTTCTTGAAGAACCTCTCTCTCTCTGTTGTTTGAACTTTGTTGTATGTTTTATTTGACTCTTGTCGATCTTGTTTTGTTGGTCTTACGTTGTATTCTAAATCAACGTTATGAGTTGTCTAAAGTGTTTACTTCTATACTGGGTTATTGCGTTTTGATTATATGAATGAAAAAAAATTAAAAGAAAACTTATTGGAAAAAAAATCTATTAAGTGATAAGTGGGTTGTTATTTATTTATTTATCATTTTCTATATTTTTCTTATAAAAATTCTACCCAATGATTTTAATTTAAAATTACCACACTTTTAAAAAAACAAATTACAAAGATATGATTAGATAATGAGGGGGCAAGAACCAATACCTAATTTAATTAATATTTAATTTTCAATTTAATTCATATGATTTAACTATTGAATAAAACCTCAATAAGTGGTACCAGTAGAAAAGTGGATGATATTTATCTTAGGAGATCCGGTTTAATCGTTCTGTCTATAAAGTATGTGTATATTATCAAAGGGTTAAAAATATATATGATATTTAATTTTCGATGTTTTCTATTTTTCAAGAAAATAAAAATGAAAATGAGGGTCTATTTAGTTTTATAAAATATTTTCTATTTTTATTTTCATAAAATAATTTTTAGTTTTAGTTTTTAAAAATTAAAAAAACATGCTTAGTTAATAGGGGATAAAAACTTGTTTTCAAAAATGAAAATAGTGGAAATGTGTTTAGTATCTAGCTTTTCAAAATAGAAATAAAAAATAATTAATAAAAAATTAAAATAAAATATAATTAAAAAATATTATAATAATAAATAAAATATGAGTAAATAAATTTTTTTTAAAAATTGCATTTCGGGTTAAAATGCAATTAAAATTAAAAAAACTCTTGTTTCATATTTTTCACTTTGTTATAATATTTCCAATTAAAATATTTTTTTATGTTCTCAAATTTTCACTTATTTTTGTTTTCATCTTCTAATTTTACAACCAAACACATTTTCTTCACAGTTTTCCATTTTCAAGATAATGAAAACGAAAACGAACTCCATTCTCTAGAACCAAATAGAGGGTCCATTTGATTTTAGAAAATATTTTTTTTTATTTTAGAAAATTATTTTTATTTTCAGTTTTCTAAAAATTAGAAAACATGCTTGGTTAATGAGGATAAAAACTTGTTTTCAAAATGAAAATATTGAAAATGTGTTTAGTATCTAACTTTTCAAAATAGAAATGAAAAATAATTATTAAATAATTAAAATAAAATATAGTTAGAAAATATTAGTATAATAATAAATAAATAAAGTATGAGTAAATAACCCAAAATTTTAAAAATGACATTACAAGGATTTGAACCCGGGTTAAATTGGAGTTAAAATTAAAAAACCATTATTTTCATATTTTCTACTTTTCTAAAACATTTTCGATGAAAATGTTAGATACCAAACAATCATTTTTTTAATTTTTCAACCAAACATGTTTTTTCCGTCGTTTTTTATTTTTCAAAAAAACGAAAATAAAAATAGACTTCATTCTCTAGAATCAAACAAATTATATTTTCTAAAATCAAACTCATATATTCGCATTTCCTCGAATTTTCTCTTTGAGTCGTTCTTTCTTCAAATATATACTTTTTACCCATAAAATTGTATATATCTGCCCATCTCTTTCGATTTTCTGTTTTATTCATTATAAAATTTTAAATGTCTTTTACATTTTTTTTATTCAAACAATAATTATAAAAATTTAATATAAATTATCTTTTAATTAAAGATTTTGCAAATTTTACTGTTTTCCAAACTTCTTACTACATGCTATATTTTTGTAAGAGTTTTAACATACCAGAATCAGGAAAAGGAAGATTCTATTTTCTAGCGTGTTTTCTAGGATTTCTGGGATTCCTAGAAAATCTTTGTTTGACAGCTCTCAACACCGCCAATCTCTTGTTTGCAGCACTAATCCTCACTCTTTCACTGACTCTAACCTAAAGGTACATATACATTCAAAAAGCTTTCTTCTTTCATTGTTTTTTAATGAAAAAAAAAAAACAAATTGGGTTTCAGTTACTCGAAATTTTGGATTCAAGAATCATAATCTGAGGCTGAAAGTTGATTGTTTTCCCGGAAAAAGTGGATCCATTTTAACTTGTTGCTGATGAAATCTCACTTGTTTCAAACAGGTTGCGTTCATCTACAGTTGCCGAGGTAGTTTTCATTCATATGCCTTGTCTTTTTGGCTGTTTAATAAAAGGATGTATGCTCGGAAGGTGGTAGGAATCGAACTTCCGGGATGTGTTCTGATGCTCAAGTCAGTCGAAAGAAGCATTCGGATTTACCCGATCATTGACTTTCTCTTTAGATCTCAATAAAAGGGTTGTTTTAGATATGTTTGATTATAATGAGGATGATACTGAAACCATGAATTTGTATGTCATTTAGGTCCCTGAGCTCGCCTCGGCTTCCGGATATTTTTTCAGACAAGGAGTGGAAGGAAAAAGGACATGTTCCATGGTAATATGAACAATACTAAATGTTTATGTTTTGTTGTGGTTTGATTTGGTTTAAGATACTTTACAGCAACCGTTTGCTCGACTGCCGGTTCCATCGATGCTTATGATTAGATTTTACATGCATAAACCAGTAACTAAACACTACTCCTTAATAGTTTTGTTCAATCTCTGACCTAAAGAAACCGATGGATGTTGGGTATTCGATGTTCCCACCTATGTCACTTGCACTTAAATGAGTGTGTTGGACACCGGTATGTTCGATTTTTTCCCGAGTTCCCACCTCGAGTGCCTTTAAAAGAGCTAAAAGGAAATTTTTGTACATTTTCATGCAGGTTTTATTGTTGATGGCTAAAGCAATGGATATAAATAGACCCAAATCATCTTTTAATTGCATCGGAGATGGCATCAAGAGTTCAACTGCATTGAAAACAGCAACTTATTACTGAAATAACCGAGATGATCCATGTTAGTTCTTCACCTCCAAAGCGGACAATATCTTATTGCAGGCACAGTCCAATAATCTTTGCATCAAACAGTTCTCATGTCGAGAAACATTTCCATATCCACTGTTGGACTGATCTAATAATCTTTGTGAGCTTAGGTGGCTAGTCTTATTACTGAGGTATGTGTTTATACATGTACATTGTATACATATACGTAGTATATCTACATATATGTATTTAGAAATGAATGTGTCTACAATCCTCCAAATTTAAGAAAGCTCGAAAAGTCGAGCATACCCGAGTCAAAAACATACCCATTTCAAACTCATTATTTGTACTGCAGGTTGTATCATTACTAGTAACAGCATTTGAGAATCTTGTTACCGGCGAAACCATGCAAATGGCAGCAACAGTCCAGCAGCACTGTAGGCACGATCCCTAGTTGGTCTGACTATTTTTTGCTTAAGTATTTGTATTCGGTTCTCGTGTCTAAATTAAAAAAATAGGAAAAAACTTCCTAATTTCAGCATGGAATATTATATGCAAAAGACATACTACAAGACTGCATCATTGGTCTCCAACAGCTACAAGGCAATGGCCCTTTTATACGATCAAACGCCCGAAATTGCAACGTTGGCCTTTGAATATGGCAAGAATTTGGTCCGTAAACTTCCTATATGCCATCATTTCAAGTTTATGATCCGTAATCTGATACATATTAGGGTATGCGGATGACATATGAGACCCTCCAAATACATGAAAAAAACTTTGATAAAAATGAACATGCCTGTATTGAATATACAATCGGTTCTTGTTGTACGGTTTGCATTACTTTGGCCATGTCCTAATTCTTTTTAATTCATTTCTCAGGGATTGGCATATCAATTCGCAGATGACATTCTCGATTTCACAGGCACATCTGCTTCCTTGGGAAAGGGTTCTTTATCAGACATACGACAAGTAATTCATCTAACCGTATTGTGCTATATCTCTTAGGCCCTGCATCTACATCCATTTCCAGATTATATTCGGACAGCGGCATATATTAAAACAACTACAAGTGCTGTACATTCCATTTTTTTTCAAAACCATTTTCATAGTTCAAACATTAACGAATTTAGATATGTTTTTTGCAGGGAATCGTAACTGCTCCTATATTGTTTGCCATGGAAGAGTTTCCTCAGTTGAAAGCTGTGATTGAGCAGGGCTTCGACAACTCTGCCAATATCGATATTGTAAGTTCAAATTTGTAGCCCAATGCTACTTAAAATCAAACCGGTGAATATGCATTCAAAGTTGCTGAATTTTGTAGTATTGATTTTTTGAGAACACAAACCTTGAATACCTGTGGAAGAGCCATGGAATACAAAGGACGAAAGAGCTAGCAACAAAGCATGCTAATCTTGCTGCAGCAGCCATCGATTCTCTGCCCAAAAGTAGCAGCTAGGATGTATGGAAATCGAGGCAAGTACTTATTAGTCTCACTCAAATACTTACCACTAGGAACAAATGAGAACAATCGAATCCCCGCTTTCATTCGTTAAAATGTATTTATCCCACATTGGTTATAGTATTCTGTATTACTTGTGGTCTCTACCTATTGTCAACTGGTTCTAAGTTGGATGCTTAACATAGTATCAAAGCCTCGGTTTTGTTCTGTTGTTACTCCTGCCTAATACCCTTTCCGATTTTTTAACGTGTGTTTTATCGATGATTGAGATTTGGGATGTAGGATTCTTGGAAAATATCAAACAACATACAACATTGTTTGCATATATATGATCTAATTGCATTTCCTTACAATATTTCTGCCAAATTAACAGTTTACATAGACTTGTCTGCAAATTCCCATGCTTTTTTAAGTTTTTAACACTGTCCTCAATCCTTCGAGTCCGTGGACTCCTTGTTTGTTCCAAGCTTCCCAGAAAGATTCCAAAACTCCCTGCATTGTCGACTGGTTGTAGAAGACATCTCGAGAGACGAATGCATCCCACGCATCCTATTCATATACCATCTTTATTAAAGCTTTGATTTAGACTACAAGTTACAGAGAAACTCATACTTAACCCCCCAAGCACTAGTTTATAAGATAACAAGTATGATCAAATTCAAGTACATAATAGAACACACGATCTATAGGAATAATGGAGAGTAATATGGTTTAAGGTTTAGGGTAGAACCTAGCTCAAGCTCTAGCCAAACCTTAAACTGACAACCTCAGACAGGAGAGTTTAGTGTTTAGGGTGTAAGAAACCTATTACTAATATCAAGTTAAAAAGAAACCGAAACCCTAAACCTCCAAAGCTAATTCATAAGATGGAGAGTTTAATAGGGTTTAGCTCAAACCTTAAACTCGACCTTAAACCTAGTCTCAACATGGGAGTTCAGGGTTGGAACCTAGCTCTAATACCGAGTTAAAAGAATTTGAATCCCGGCCTTAAAAGTTACCCTCTTCTGCAGACTTTTTCCATGTTGCAGAAGAAATCAAAGTGGTCAGTATCGTGCTAGTGGGCATAATATGATAATGGTACCATTTTGTTTTACTTTAAAATCGATTTGGTACCTAGAAGTTTTACCTGTAGGATGGAAAATGCCTTCTCTGCTACATATTTTTGTGATAATGTTGCACCTCTTTGTTGCAGTTTGTCTGGGTGAAGACATAGTCGTGCTTTCTGATAAGCTTTTTTCACTTGTGAGCTTTCGGTAAGGCTTGTAAGATCGATCTTGCGCCAACAACTGTCCGGCCATAGAATCTGAAACTCATTTTGTTCAATAAAACCCATGAACAATCCATTCATATCTTGTCTGCAGATCAACGAAATCCTTAAAAAATGGGGAAAAGACAAGTTAATAATAGCTTACAATATGAAGTGTTGAAAGGAGCATTCGAATGTTATTTTCATTTCCGGATGACCAATTCTTCACAGCTTCATCTTCTGATCTCTCTTTTCCTTTGGTTTTCGATTTTTTCTGTTTTTCTTCCTGCAGAGATTAAAGGAAAACATATTAGTCTTATGTCACTCAAACTCGAGTAGTTCTCGCGTGTCTTGTTGGAATTTATGTTAGACACGAATACTTCAAGCAAAATGAAGAGTTAGATTAGCTCAAACTCGAGTAGTTCTCGCGTGTCTTGTTGGAATTTATGTTGGACACGAATACTTCAAGCAAAATGAAGAGTTAGATTAGCTTACCGGTGGAGATAGCATCGGTACGGGGCCATCCATCGGCTGATGAATAGATTCATATGCATTAGTTTGATCTTTTTCATGTTCTCCTAGATCAGATTTTTTAGTAATATATCCTTGTTTTGCCCAAGCAATGGCTTCATCAATTGAAACTGCTTCTTCACTGCTACTTTGTCGAAAATCAGAGTTGATCTCAATAACATAAGAACTCATGATATCATCTTCATCTTCATCTTCATCTTCATCATCATCTTCATCGTACTCCGGCATCGGATTACATTGGACTCTGGTTTCTGTCTCGGGTTCTCTACGGAAACACGAAGAAGCAGGGAACGGAGGAGAGTTAAATTCCGAATCATCGACCGATATTTTGATGCTTCGGAAAGAACCGGATTCCAAGCTAATGGTTTCTGGGGAAGAAGCATGTTTGCAGAGACCATAATATGATGAAATTTTCATCGAGTTTCCGATATGGTTTTTGTTTTCAGGGCGAAGGTTTTCATTGTTGAAAGAAACCGTGCTCGGAAACGTCGGCATCTGTTGTTTTGTTTGTTCTTGATCTGCCGCCATTGTTGTTGAGTTCAATCTGCATGGAATTACGCTTCGATTATATTTTTTGAATTTTAATAATTTTCTCAAACGTGAAATGTTTAACTCTGGGAAGCATGGATACGAATGCATTACAGACACGACACGAACATGAAAATACCATGATACGAGAATTTCCAACAAAAAGAAGACAATAAAAAGTAATTTTTAAATAATAACATTAAACATTATATATTCAGATTGGAGCATGTAGCAAAAGATAACGTTATTTTTTTTAGATGATTCAAATTCAAGTAGTATAATCAGTAGATGTGTGTGAATTTATCCAAAAAAATAATATTATACTATTTTATAACTGAATTAAAATGCTAACAAATAACTGAAACCTAATCTAATTAATTCATATAATCATCGGATTTTTGGTAGTAAAAATGAGCGTGTTTTAAGATTTTTCATTGTCCTACCTTATGGCAAGGGAGTCTCGCGTATAACAGGATTTGATATGACTACAGTGCGACATTTACTGAAGTATTACAAAATATAAAATCTAAGATACTACTCACCAACTTAAAATGTTATATTTTTGATATCATTTTAAGCTGTGGATAACATCTTAAGTTTCGTGTTGTATAACGTTTAAATATGTTTCGCAATGTAGCAATACCGAACACTGCTGTACTCATATAAGAAGAGTCGGAGTTAGGGTTATAAACGTTAAATCAACACGTTACACGACAGAGTGAAAAAAAAAAGAGTTAGAACTTGAAAATGGTTAAAAAGACGTTTATACTTTAAAGCTAAAGCTGGCTGATTACCTGAATCTTGGCGCGAACGACGACAACCCTATGTAATTGTCGGTTGGTGGCCGGAGGGGGCTCGGTTCTTCCCAGCTCAGCACCGAAGACGAATCAGACTCGGGTAGTTCCCGGCTCGACTGCCGGAGATCATTATCCAACCAAAAAATGTCATTATAGAACCCTTCCCCTCTGGCCGGGATCCTAAACACCGGCAAGCTCCGACCAACCTTTGTTGAATAAGACGGACTGAAACCCGCTGTCTGGAAAGCTTCATCGTAAAAAGATGCTGACGGGTTGAAATCTCTGGAAAACTTCCGGTAGAGCACGGACCGGGGTGGACCGCCGAAGACGTCGGAAAAATCATCGGCATCAAGGCCATGATGATTGGCAGCAAACATGGCGGCGTTGCTCGTATAAAAACCGGCGTTTTCCATGGATTTTCGATGTGGGAAATTTTGGGTAGTTGAGATTCCCATGCACATTCGCCGATACTCTTCCATTAACTTGGAAAATCAATTTTATTTATGTATGAAAAAAGAAAAAAGGATTTTCGAAAGAGAAAATGAGTGTTATTTTTGGTGGTGTAGCAATTGAAATTAGGATCTAAGGGATTTTAAAAATGATTGATGAATTTGAGTAGGGGGAGATGATGAGAGGGGGAATATATATGGAGAGGAAAACTCTTATTCGTAAATAAGGATAGAACTATGATTAAATAGTAGGAGACGCTAAGTTCAAAATATTAAGAATTTTTTAAGTATTTAATCTCAAAATTTTAGAGGAAAACTTAAAATGACTAGATATAAAGTATCATTAAACCAAAATATTTATGTATAAGCAGTGGCGGAGCCAGGATTTTCATCTAGTGCGGTCAAGAGTAAAGTATGAGGTATGAAAAATTCTCATTCTACTACAATAAGTATCGTTGACCCCATACCCTAACAAACTGAGTGCGGTCAAATCTAATATTTCTTATGAAAAATTTTATATTATCACATTAAAAACCTCATACTCAACAAATTAAGTGAGATCAATTGTTCCCCACTTAATATGCTACATCCGCCCATGTCCATGTGTATAAGAAGAGTCAATCTGCTAAGCTCTCTCTTTAATCATCAAACCAAAAAAGAATATAGGAGGGGTCACAACGCCTCTCATTCTTTATGTAACTTCGTCAATCAAATATTCACATCTATATATGAACCCTTTTTTTTACCTTTAAAATGTAAAATGATTTGGTCGGTGAGATTTTTATTTCAAGACAATATAAAAATCTCAAAAATTTTAAAATTTTAAGTTCAAATCTTATCATATGTGTGTTTAGCTGAGATTTATTTCTGATTAATTGTTTATGTGCTTGTTTATTGATTTGAGTTCGATTAGTACGTATAAAGATATTTTTGTTGGTTTTGAAGGGGTATTTCCTTTAATTTCAAAAATTCTAATAAATAGGATTTCAGTCTCATCGATCTCTTCTCTTTTTCGGTTAAATTATGTTTTCAATCCTTTGTATTTGTTCAAATTTATGATTGAATTATTTTGTTTTAACTCGACATTATTTGATCATCTATTTTAACATCATTAGTTAGTTAAAGTAGTTAATATCGTTAATTATTTTCGTTAGAATGCCAACGTTGATTCATGCTGATATGATTTGTGTGTAGGAAGAGATGTTTTTAAGAGAAATCCGCTTCAACAATTCAATCAACGTTAAGCTAGTTAATAATATTATAGAAGTAAAGAAATTAAATTATGTCAAACTAAAGTATAAAGATTAAAACTTAATTTTAAATATAATAAAAGGACTAAAATCAGGGATAGACTTAGTAGGGCTGGAGGGAGTGATAGGTTTATAATTATATACTATTTGTTGTGATTAATCCCTTCATATTCTAATTATATTTTGAGTTTAATTGTGGAAATTATGTTTGTTTTGATATAGGAGGTGAAATATGGATGCAATAGTGAAAATCAGCTCAAAAGCATGTTTTTAGCTTCCCATGTGAAAATCAAGTCGTTTGGAAAAAAGTAGGATGGGAAAGAAGCTCATCTTCGATAAGGCGTGACCACACCTTGTGATTGATGTGAGGTTGATGTCTAACGTGAAGATTCGGACTTTTGGAGCCAAATCCGTGATGAAGCCAACTTTTATGATTATTTCCATTATTTTGGAAATATTTGGCCAATAATCAATCTCTTTTATTAATTAGGACTTTATTTAGTTAGATGTCTCTTTATCATATCTTTACTTATTGGAATTAAAACTCAATTAAAGGAGATTTACTTTTAGGTTTAGAGTTTTGCTCTCTATATAAAGAGCTCATCAAATCCTTTAGGAATGAATCTTTCGACGGCTCTTCTCTCCAGTATTCTTATTCTACTATGTGTGGTTAAGCTTCTATTTTCAATTCAAGGGTGAAGTGATTTCGTTGTAATTTTGTGAGGCTTGTACTAAACTAGTATTTTTCCTTTAATCCAATTAATCTTTATTTCTTGTTCTTATTTTTTATGAATGTTTGATATTGATTAAATTGACGCCTTAATTCAATATTGAATGTTCTATCGCTATCTATGATGCGAGTAGCAAAGCGTAAGGCTCATGTTTTGTGTTCATTAAACTACACATCACGCATGATAGTCCCTAGAGAAATAAAGGTACAAGATTAATTTGATTGATTTTGTTTTAGTCATTCTCATGAATCTTAATGCTATCATTGATTTTATTTAATTGTAAGTTTTGATTTGAATGGTTATTGTGGTGTTCCCTCGAGTAGACTAATCAATTATAAAAGGAGAATAATTGCTTGTTGTGGTGTTCCCCAAGTAGACTAATTTCTTGGACATGAGAAATTCATAGCCTATGATCAAAGTTACGGTTGGATGAAAATCACACATTTGGATTGGAAGTTTGGTGAGATTGATCTTAGTTACTTTTATTTTTAGTTTTTATTTATTATCTTTAATTTAAGCTTGATAAATCAAAATCCTCAATTTTACTTTTATTGTTTTAACATTCAGATTCTAATTTCAGCTCTCTTGGGATTCGATCTGATCTCAATATTACTACAAGTTACTTTAGTAAAATCAGTTTTTATTTTGTATGACTTCGACAACCCTGTCGGGGGGTGATCGTCCCCCTAAAATTTTGAAATTCCTATATGATTTAGAAATTTTTTATGTATTTCCTATTGAAAATCTATTTTCGTCCCCCTAAAATTTTATAAGTTACTCCTAGAATTTTATAGATTCGCCCCTAACATAAAGTTCTGCATCCCTGAACAAAATCATAATTTAACTTCCTTTTTTTTTTCTCTCATCATACTAAAAATATGATATTGCGGTCTAAAACTATTGGCAAATTTTGTATAAAGCATTCAGGTAACTAAATTACATATTGTTACCAATATATATTTGGTGCAATGGCAAGGCACATTGCTCTTTTAAGGAGAGAAATTGCGTTCAAACTTTAAAGACGATATTATTTAAAGCGAGAGCCATGAATCCCGAACTTTTGATTCACTTGACATTATTTTTCTCTCCATCTTTATATATTTTTGTGTAAACTATACCGATATTACTGAGCTTTTAAATTATTTTTACATTGGTCATTAAAATCGAAAAAAAATCATTAATTAACTCACTAAACTTTTAATAAATTTTCAAATATGCAGCTGCAACCAAGACTAAAGTTTAGATGAACAAAGTGGTCATCGGTTAATCTTAATGGTAGAAATGATCCGTTAAGTCAGAAAATTAATATAGTTTGTTTCAAACTGATCTGACAGTTAACAACGGTATACCAAATAGTTTTATCTTTTAGTTTTGATTTAGGTTTTTAATTTTGATCACCACTGTTAACAGGCAGATCAGCTTAAAATCAAACTAGGTTAATCTTTTTGGCAAAATAGATCCTTTCTACCGTTATAATCAATCAATGATCACTCCGTTCATCATGATTTGGCCTTAGTGACAGCTATAAATTTTGAAAATTATATTTTTAATAGACTTTAGCGTGACATAATAACCGTAATAAAAACAAATTAAAAATTTAATGGTTGTAATGAAAGTCTTTCGAATTTTGATAACCAAATGAAACGTTTAAAAACCAAGTGACTATCGTTGTAGTTCACCCTATATTATTTTAAACTATTTATGGTAAATCAACTCCGACACCTTTTTATCATTATCATCTTTTATATTTTCCTATGATTGGTCCGTCCTCCGAGAAGGCCAATAAGTTTAATAATTCAATTAGTGCAGCAAGCATCACATGATAATATTTTAGGATCCAAAAATTCCACATACATTTAGAAAAAAATATATAACCGCCGACAACAATTAATTTAAAATATATTATATTATTTATGTTCGAAATTTATAATTAATTTATATTAATAATATTATTTTAAAGTTCGAATTTAAATTTTCTTTTTAGAGTGTAACATGTTCTAATAATCCATGCATTCAACATTTATTGATTTATTAATTTTCCTATTATTTAAATTAATTTATACTAATATAAACTTTAACAAATTAACAATTTATGATAATAATTTGAATATTTTTCTTATATTCATGTCAATGTCAGTTTTTATGTCGTATTATAGTTTTTTTCTGTGCGTTGAAAGTGCATGACAGAACACAGTTTTCATGGGAAAAATTATTTGCAGAACACTTTGGAAAAAAACAGAAGTTGCTGACACGATAAATTCATAAATGGTCCGTCCATTTATAGAGTTTTTTTTATAAGGGTAAGGAGTTGTCAATTTCCATAGTTTAGTTTATACGAGAATTGGTCCAAGTGATGAGTAATTTTGTGATATTTAAACAAGTTTTAAGTTTGAGGCTTTGTATATGTAAAAAAAATCGTTGGAAGACTCATATATTAAAGTCATGTATACGACGTGAGTCAGTTTAAATTAGTCAGAATAAAGCCGTGAGAACCGAGAAGATAATAAAAAATAAATCTTTTGGTATTTTTTCTTTAGTCAAATAGTATCATTGTTCTATTAAAAAAATAGTATACATTGTTAATAAATTATATAATCACACGTAAATTAAAAAATAATAATCTAAAGGTGATTACTATTTTTGTTTTTACATATTTTTAATTATTTGACAATATATATACACCTTGTAGACAAAGCGATTGAACACGAGTCCTTAAAATGAATATCATTTATTTTTTCACTAAGATCACTTGTTAGGTTCAGATTAAAAAAATAAAACTAAATTTATTTAACTTCATTTTTAATGATATTGGTACAAATCGGTCCTCTTTTAAGTTTTTCTCTCTTTTCCTTCTTCCTAATTTCTTCTTTGATTATTTAAGAGGATGATGTCAATAGTTTTTGTCAAATGATTGTCACTCATATTTTATTATACGCTTATTATTGTGTCCTCAATCTTCATTTCTCTTCTTTTCTATGTACTTTTTTTTGTTTGCATATTTGATGTTGTTTGTTATTTAAATTTAATAAGTATTCTCATTTTGTAATGAAAATGGTGAATGTTTTTCATCTGTTCTTGTAGCACTTTTTTTAGGATTGGATTGACGATATTTTTCTAGTTGACGTTTATTTGGTTATTCTTTTGATCTATATCTAATTTAGACTACTAGTCTAGTTCTCTTATATTAATAAACGCTCACAATCATCAAAGATATGTCACGATTAAGTTGTGATAAAACCAATTTATTAGTGTGCTATCATTGTTATATGTATTTTTATGTTAATATTGATTATATTTATCCTTCACCGTCGAAAAATGATGTTTGGTTCTATCATCATTCTTTTCAAGTTGTTTGGTTCTCTTTAGTGTCTAGCTTATGTATTTTGATGGTTTTAGCTTAAATGATCGGTTTAATGTGAATAGTCTACTCAAACCTATGTAGACTCTTCTTGTAATTTTAGTACATTTACTCTTTATTCCATAAAAACCAGCAGCTATTATTGGTTAAAAAACTTCATGTTTTTCATAATGTCATAACAATTGATATATTGTAGATTACATCAAATAATAATTGTACATGTATGTTGAGAGAACTTTTTAAAATGTTATCATCGAACGATCAGTTGTGACCCCTTAATAGATTCGGTATTGTCTTTACAGAGTGTGTATGTACCACTTTAGCCCATAAATTTTCTCTCTCGTATTAGGGAGCGCCTCTTAACTAGTCCAAATTATACCATGCCACTAAAATAACACCTATAAGTTTTAAGACATGAGTTCGACCACACCATGAGCGAAAATTTAAGTCCCTAGGTGATAGAGTTCCTAGCTCTAAGAGGTATTCCTTAAATTGAAAAAAAAAATCGGGACTAAAATGAACATAGACAACATGTGATTGAACCTTGTAATAGCCCCACAAATAATTCGACAAGATGATAGTTTACGAAATTTTCTCGAGAAGTTTGAGAAATATCTTCGAAAAATCCCTCAAAAAGTGCAGACAATGCCTGCTGTATCATGAAGCTTTTTGCCATAAAACCCCAAAACATGTCGTCGTCTTTCTTTTTGACAACGAAAGATATGGTCTAAAGTGTTAATTAATGGGGCATTGCAAAATATTATATATTAATAATCCAAACCACTAAATAACAAATTGACTGTTTACTTTTTCCATTATTGAGCTGGTGCAGTTCAAAACATGGCCAAATGACAAATTTGGTGGGGTGAAAAAGAAAAGAAAAGTGAAGTGAAGTTTCTTTGTTAGTCCATGCTCCTTGGCTTTCTAGTATTCGTATTTCGATAATTATCGATACGGTATTGTTGGAGGTTTACAGATGATAAGTTCGATATTATCTTTCAAAAGACTTTATTTCTCGACGTTATCAAAAAATTTATGAAGTGTTATTCAACGGAATTTTAGAAATAGATGCCTGAAAAAGGCAGGGTTGAATCACTTGGACTAGTATAATTTTGTGAGGTATATTCAAAAAAAATTCAAATAATGTTATATTTTAATAACTATATACGATATCTTTATCAGAATGTTTATCGGACATCGATGTTTGAATAAAAGGTTTCAAAAACTCTTGATTTTTTTTTAAATTAATTAAGATATTTGCAAACCTTTTCAACAAGAAAATTCTATGTGAGTGACAGTTCTGGACAGACTCAATGTAAACGATTGTGCATGGTAGGGGTGTTCAAATTCGGATACCCGGATCTTCGAGTAGTTCAAAGTGCGGCCCGTGTCCCGAACCGGGTTTTGCGGGTACCCGTTAGTTGAGTACTCGAAAATTACTGGTACCTAGAAATTCGGGTATTTGGGTACCCGGATATATATATATATATGTATGTATTTTAAATATAAAAATATTTTATTAGTTTAATATAAAAATATATAAATTTTGTATTTATTAGTTTTAAAAAATATGTATTCATTAAATATAAAAATATAAAAAATTTAAGATTTTTTATTAGTTTAATATAAAAATATGTATATTGAATATAAAAAAATACAATTTCAAATATATCCAGGTATCCGGTTGTAACCGAGCACCCGAAAATTCATAATTTTGTGACTCGGGCCTGACCCGGGAAATGGCGGGTCGGGTACCCGACCCAGGTAAAAAATATCGAGTAAATATCTAATTATTTATGTTCGGGTAGTTGGGTCGAGTCAATCAGGTCGGGTATTTTTGAACACCCCTAGTACATGAGTCAAGATGAGTCAAGTTACTTGCAAAAGAACAAAAAATTAGTTATGAACAAGTGGTAAAGCACACGGGACAATCTAATTGATTGAAGACATCAAAAGGAATGAGACTAAAGCCCTAGTTGATTGAACATCCCAAGATCTAGATTTCAAGGAACAATCTAATTGCATAGACCTATGTGGTCACTGTGGGGATTCTTCTCCCAAGTCCGTTCTTATGATTTAAATAGTGATTAAAAGTGGTATAGGTTAAGCAAAACTTTTAATGACTATTGCGTGCTTCGGTGAGCTGAGCAACATAAGTCGCCTATGTGAGAGTGAAGTGAGGCCGCTTCAAGGAGACTATTGGGCATAGTTCTTTTAAACTCTTACTGAACAAAGCGATGTTCACGACCATATAGACATACCCATGAGAAGTAATACTCTTGTTAGAGAGGTAGTTGTGTGAAGTATATCATCGTTTACACTAAACGACAGAATAGTTCAAGGACACCGCTTCTACTAGCCAGCTAGTAAAATAAATGTACTTTCACAAGGGAAGGTTCAAAGGAGAAACCTACCTATCCTATGAAACTATCAATCGTAGATTCTATCACCACATCGAGTCAAAATGATTTTGATTAAATGGTTAATTTCATTCATGTGGGAGATTATTAGAAAATGATAATTTTGGAGCTTTGAATGAGAAATTAATTCAAACGTTGTTGAGGAAAAATGTGGAACCAATTGTTGGTTAGTAAATGTGTAACGATGCACAACGTGGGTAATGTGAATGTCCGGACCGGTCTGGCCCTTCGTGGGCTTGCGGATATTTTAACCCAAATATTTCCTCAAAAAGAGCATCTCATTTCCAATTATGTTTTGGAATTAAAAGGATAAATATAAAAAGCTTTTGTTAATTCAGACATTAATTCTGGAAACATCTCTTTTAAGGCTCATTAATTCTCAAATCATAAATGCTCTATTAGGTTAAAAGTTTTCTTATACCCCTCGTGAAATTCCTATAAATAGCGTGTAAACCTTCTAGGTTTCACACAAATCAAAAACACAGAGAAATTTCTATTGTTTTACTCTTTGACTTTCAAAAGTAGTTTTTGGTGATAGGAGAAGGCAATGTTGTAGTTCGTGATCTCTGCAGTTGTGCTACTGTAGCTGATCATTTAATTGTTGTATCCTAAAAGACAAACAACAAAAAATCTCAAGCACCAAGGAGTGACCGAAAATCTGTTTTGAGGAAACTGTGTAGTTATAGGCCTCAATTTGTTCCCAATCGATTTGGTTTTAGATATGTTGTATATATATTTTTTGTTTTATTTGTTCAATATTTCAATATAATATTTATATTTTATTGATTTATTATTTCTTAGATTAACAATTTTCTAACAGAGACTGTATCATTTGGATGCCAGGAAGATTAAGGTATCGGGTGTCCCGAAAGTGGGTTGCTTTCAATTTGAGATCGACACACATTTACGTGCCGATGACTGTGTAGTAATGGAAGATATATAACTCGAAGTTGAAGAACATACTCGAAGATCTTACGAAAAGCCTTCCGGGATTGATATTCGTTTATGTCAATAATTATGCCGTAATGGAAGATATCAAGAACAACTCTGCATCATATGGTGAGATTCAACAATGAACTTTAGATTTGGGATTTGGAAATTTTCATGAGGTTTAAACTTTTTTTCGTTTTCAGGATTCGAGAACACGGATTATGCTTGTTGTGAAGTGATCGGGAGACATGGCGGTCTGATCCCTTGCATATAGGAGTCTCAAGTGTGTCCAGATCGGAGTATGTTTTCTGGGATGCATTCCATCTGACGGATGTTTTAATTTCAGCAAAGCATGCATTGGATGGCGGCTTTGAATACGTTTCACCCATCAATATTCGAGAACTTGTTAATTCTCGATGATATGTCATCGTCTAATTCATTTTTTACTCTTTTGTTGTGTGTAAATTCTATCATTTTTTACTCTTTTGTTGTGTGTAAATTCTATCATCTGATTCATTAATGTCACATTATCATTTTGTTCTTTCAGGGTGACATGTGCCTATATTTTGGGATGTATGATTTTATATTACGAGTATTTTGCTACCATACTTGATATTATTTATTTTGTAACTTATCATCTGATATGTTTATACATATGATTTTCATCATCCTACATCGGTTTACGTAAATATGTTTTCAAATTTGATGCGTGCATTTTCGACATGTTTTCTATTTGGTTATTAAAGTTGAGATGTATCATGTTAGACATGGTCATTCCGCATAGGCCGGTCTAAGGGTTACAAGTAAATAAATTGGGAGGGGGCAGAATACCACACCTTCCATTTAGCTTCGTCCCTAAAGATAAAACGATTCCAAAAATATAGCGAATAATTAAAAAAAAACAAATTTATCAAATTTTCTAACCGCTTCTTCATATTTTCAATTTAATTCGATTCGATTTTTATCACCAACATAATTTTTGAAACAACTCCACTCCTCAGCTTCTTCGAAATTTCAAGTTTCGATTCTTTCGATATTTGCCGTGCAAGGCTTCCTACCACAACATTGAAGCTCATTTAAAGGAAAGTGCCAATAAATAATTTCGTGGATGCTAGTGTAAAAAAGTTAAATTCTTTTATATTAATTTTTATATTATTCGTAAATTGCGATTTTAGGAGCTATTTGACATATGAAAAAATTAAAGGTGAATTTAAACTATAAATACATTAAGATCCAATGATTGACTGAGTGGTCAATAATATTTATGTTGTTTTATCTTGTACGAGCTCGAGTCTCGGTATGAAAATATAATACATACTTAATAAAAAAAACTCTAAATACATTTGTATTTTGTTTAAAAGTAAATATCGGATATAATTAATTAACAAATTGCTAAAAATTAATATTTCTTAATGAATTGAATTTTATCAATGGGTTATCAAATATGCACATAATTTATATTCTATTTTTGATCAATTTTAGTCATTACATTTTTTATTTTTGAAATTTGAATTATGTCCCAAACAGGAAAAAAATATGATTAAATTATAAAGACTAAAAATGATAAAATTAGAGAATTTAAACTGAATCTAGAACTTACGTATAATATGCAGACTAATAGTATAAATTTACTTAACATGTTTAATGGCTACTGTTTAAGGCTAGAATCGAAATTTTAAAATTTTAAAAATATACATAATAGGATGGCCACTTTAGAATCCAGTGATCGAAGATACAAATTATACATAACTTAAGGACTAATGATAGAATTTTACAAGAAAAAGCATTGTATTCATTAAAATTAAAAGCTTATATCATAAACAATAACCTATAATATACTAATTTTTTATTTAGGTACCTACTTTTTTTGGTCAAATTAAGTACTTAAACTATATTTTTTTGGTCAAATTAAATATCTAAAGTATACTTTTTGATCAAAATAAGTACTTAAAGTATTTTTTGTCACATTAGGTACCTAAGGTATATTTTTTTGTCAAAATAGGTACTTAATATATTTTTAATCGGCGTCACATGGCAAGTTCCAGGAACCTAAATGGTATATATACTTTAAGTACTTATTTTAACTAAAAAAATACTTTAGGTACCTATTTTGACCAAAAAAATATACTTTAACTATTTATTTTGACTAAAAAATACTTTGAACACCTAAATAAAAAAAATAGTAAACTTTAGATATTTATTTATAATATAAGCCTTTAAAAAAGACCATATCCCTGGCCCGACCTTTCCAATTTTATTCTATTTCATTTTTAAAATTGTCACACTCATGTGGTTGAAAGAAAACATTTTATTTAAAAGATTTTTTTAGAAGTGTGAATAAGAAAATTTAACAAGTAGTATTAGTAAAAAAGATGATGATGTCTATTATAAGAGACTCGAGTTCGAACATCTTTATTTGTAAAGTATATATGCATTATCAAATGGTTAAGAAAAAATATGAATTAATATTATCTCATAATTGGAAAATTTTACAACGCTCGACGAACACCGCTGAACACCACTAACAATGAACATCACTGAACACCATTAAATTAATTTATAAAGATTAAAAATCTTAAGGACTCAACATATAATTATAAATTATTTAAAATAAAATTTTAATTAAATTATTTTCCATATATATTATATTTTAATCTTTTTTAATAATTGGATCAAATATCAACCTTAATCAATTTAAAAAATAAAAAATCCTAAACCCTAAACCTAAAACAAAACCCTCAATTCAAACATTGAGTTTATGGTTTAGGGTTTGTGGTTTAGAGTTTAGGGTTATGGTTTAGGGTTTTTGGCTTTGGGTTTTGAGTTTAGGGTTTATGGTTTATAGTTTAAGCTGTAAGCTGTAAGCTTTAGGGTTTAGTGTTTTTTATTTTTTAAATTGACTAAAGTTGGTATTTAATTTAATTATTTAAAAAATTTTAAAAATTTAATATATATGAAAAATAATTTAATTAAAATTTTATTTTAAATAATTTATAATTATGAGTTGATTCCTTTAAATTTTTAATTTTTATAAATTAATTTAATGGTGTTCAACGGTGTTCATCGCTAGTTATGTTTAACTATGTTCGTCGAGCATGATAGACTCATCCCTCATAATTACCTTAAGATCATTAAAAAGGAAGTATGAATATTATGGAATGATAAAAAAAATTATGTATTAATATTATTAATCATGAGTTTAATTTTAGAAAATGTGATTTTTGTTGTTATTTTCATTCAAAGATTTTATAAAAATTAAAGACAAATATTATAATAATGATATAATTATAATTCAAAGAATAATTATTAGTTTCAAATTGAGTTGGTGTTCAAGTTGACTTGTAATACTAAATGTGTTTTAAATTTTAATCTGAAATATAGATATAATATTATTAATTATAAATCAATACAGAGATAATTTAATAATCTTAAACCGATTTAGTGTTTGAGTTGATCTGTAATACTAAACTCATTTAGAATTTTAATTATTAGTAGAACTAATAATACTAATGCTTTTATGATAATAAAAATAATAATACCATTTTAAATATTTTCGGGTATTTTTTTGTTCTGTTTTATAAATAAAGACATATGTCCTATATTTTAACAAGCACCACGTGGCAACAGTAGAACAAGCACAGCCGTGTACAACAATTCGCGGGAAATGTCTTCCTATAAATACCCTATAACTTTCGTAAAATTCCCTCCTCGTCCCTTTTACGCAAAAATTCTCTCCTTTTCTTTTCCTATCTGAAACTCAATTTTTCAAAAAAAAAAATATGGAGAATCAAAAACCGTTCCAGAATGGGAACAATGTTGACGGTGGTTTATTAACCGCCGTCAATGGATCGGCGTTGATCTTCCTCGGAACCGGCTGTTCCAGCGCCGTCCCCAACGCAATGTGCCTCCTCCAGCCCTCCGATCCTCCTTGTCACGTTTGCACTCAGTCCCTCTCTATTCCTCCCGAGCATAACCCTAATTACAGGTTAATTCTTCAAAAGTGGGCTCTCTTTTGCATTTAAATGTCAATTAAAATTAAAAGCTCCCCTTTGTACGAATAATTAGATATATAATATCGCGGATCTGAACTTTTCCGATCTTTTTTTGTGCCTAAGTTGTTGTTATTCGGTTTGGTTTCTTAAAAGATGTTAGCTTTTTTGTTTTGATTTCGATGCTTTTTTTTCAGGTGTAATACATCTTTGCTTATAGATTATTGTTCGACCAATGGTATGCATAATTATATTATAATTGATGTTGGGAAGACATTTAAGGAGCAAGTTCTTCGATGGTTTACATTCCACAAGATTCCTCAGATCGATTCAGTGAGTTAAATTTCTGTTTTTGTTTTATTTTTGTAGTGAATTATTTAGGAAAAAGTTAGGATTGAAATTTGGTTTTATATGTTCTATTGATTTATATGATATTATGATTTATAGTGAATTAGTTGTTTGTATGTATTGGCTTTAATTTTTTTTTAAAATCTAATATTTTCTTTTAATGAAAGGAATTCCAAGCTAGTACTCATTTCTGTATGAAATGCAGATTGTTTTGACTCATGAACATGCTGATGCAGTTCTTGGTTTGGATGATGTACGTGCTGTGCAACCTCATAGTCCTACAAACGATATCGATCCCACTGCGATATACCTAACTCAATATGCGATGGATAGGTAATAATATTCTTTTTTATGGGGTCTTTGTTTATAGCGTACAGATTGCTTGTTATGCTTGTATATTATCAAGATATTTTTTTGTTTGACATGTTTTTGTATTGTGAGAGGTTAATGCAAATAAGCAATAACATGCTTTAAGTAGCTTATCAAAAGTTTGGTTTCAGATGTTAGAACTGAAGCTTATTCCAAGCAAGCTATCAATAACAGAAAGAATTTGTTTTGGGTTCATGATATCTATAGAACCTTGAATAATGTTTACTTTGTTTGTCTCTAAACAGCATTGCCACAAAATTTCCTTACTTGGTTCAGAAGAAACTTAGAGAAGATCAAGAAGTAAGGCGGGTAGCACAGCTTGACTGGAAGATAATTGAGGAGAGCTATGACAAGCCATTTGTTGCTTCAGGACTAAAATTCGTTCCTTTGCCAGTTAGTATGCTTTATTAATATAATATAACGTATCTTCTTTATAATTTATGCCTAAGTGCTTAATCAAACTTTTGATCCAGGTGATGCATGGAGAAGATTATATCTGTTTAGGTTTTCTTTTTGGTGAAAAATCTAAAGTGGCTTATATTTCTGATGTCTCACGTTTTCCTTCAAATACAGAGTATGGTAGGTGTTGCTTTGCTCCTTTTATTGTTGGTTCACATGCATTTACACCTTTATACATATTTTCTTCTTCTTGATGATGTTAGATGTGGAGAGGAGACTTCTATTTTCTACATGATATCTTTATTAGATTGTTAATGTAGACTTGTAGGAATGTTTGTTTATTGGATTTTCCTCGATGACTTAACAATTGAAGGATCCTTCGAGCATTGTTTTAATATTTTACCCAAATCCCTTTTTATTACTTAATACATATTATTATTGTTAACCTTAATGAGAGTGCTGCCCTGAATGGCTCACGAACAGGACACTTCTTTGTGGCTTTACTCAAATTGAAAAAGATAAAATGCTTGGGGATCATCGCTTTATTCATTTACTCTGATCCGTTGATGTCAAGTGTGACTTGGTGAAAAGAAAGAACATGTTTTGTCACTTCTAAGTATTTTCTTTTTTGAATGATTTGTTTGTGATTTGTGTTTTGTGTTTTCATGGTAAAGCCAATCATGTCATGAATTGTGTTTGATCAGAATATTATGCTTACAGTTATTTCCAAAAGTGGTGCTGGACAATTGGATCTTCTGATATTGGATTGTTTATACAAGGTGCGTTACTTCCTTGGTTTACGTGTTATTGATTACTGCCTTCATTTTTGTAGTTAGTGAATTGTCTAGGAATTAAGGAAATTGAAAGACAGAATTTGATCCACGCTGATTCTTCCATAGGTCCATACCATATATTCTTATATGCATGTGCTGCTGTACCATAGGTGATTGTTTCATATGTTGAATGGTCAAGTTGGGATTTGCTTTCGTGTTACAAATCGTGGTCTATTGAATTGTAAGAATCAAAAAAGCGGACATGGGGAAAGGTTACTTTAATCTAATATTAGTAACTCAATTTTCAGCATCTTATAAACTACTATTATAGAGGTTTAATGAACATAGAAAATAATCAAGTGGTTAACAAAATGTTGAGATTTAACTATGTACCTTAACCTAACCCTTGAAGACAATCATATTTGTTCTCTCTAATGATGATGGTTGAAAATTTCCGTGCTGAGTCTGATCATCACTGATTTATGCTTGCCGTATTATCTATAGCCCTTTTAGTTATATCTTCTCAGAACTAACATGCTTTATGTTTTCTGCATAACAGAAGGGATCCCATAACGTCCACTTATGCTTACCTCAGGTTTATTCTAAATTTTCCAACAATTCATCTTCAGATTAATATTTTAATGGTCACAAACCAATCATATCCCAATTCCCACCCACTTATTTTCAGACTCTTGAGGCTCTAAAGAGGATATGTCCGAAACGAGCTCTATTAATTGGAATGACTCATGATTTTGATCACCACAAGGACAATGAGTTTCTTATGGAATGGTCCCAGAGGTACATGAGATTTCAATCTTACTTTTACAAAATTTCACGTAATGAAATTCACCTGAATTTCTCAGAAAAAAGAACAATATCAAGACAATTCTTTTCAACTGTATGCAGGGAAGGAATCCACGTCCAACTCGCACACGATGGTCTGAAGGTCCCCATAGACCTATAACGAGGTGAGTCATGTCCTTTGGAAGCTCATTCATGCCATATATCATTTATATTTGTGTGTGTGTATGTACATGTCCTGGTGAATTCGATAACTTAGCTTTGAAAGCAACGGATGTAAATATATGTATATGTATATGTATATGTAGCTCTTAGCTTGTAGTTCGATTGTGAACATGATACCGAACACCCTTTTCTCTCTTGTTTATGCAGTTTTATAGTAATTTGACGATTCCGGGAGACAGAATTCATGGTTTTCCACCCCATCTGGATTTAGATGGGAGAAGAAGAGCAAGTTTATTTTTATGTTTAGAAGTAAACTCATTTATAAGCTTTATATATAATATATTTACAGACGATGCCATTTAATATTTTTTTTCAGAATGAGAAAAGTCAGCAGAACTGTTCCAACTTATTTTATCCATAATTTCACTTTACATAAAGTTTTACTCTTAGATATAATGTTTTCAGTAGCTAGTGATCTTATTTTGCATTTATATATTAATATATATTTTTTAATTTATGTATTAATATTTTGATATATTTATAGGTACATTTAGTTATTATATACTAAATCAAATAGCATTGAAGTGTATATTATAATGAAATCTTATACTATATATAAAGTAAGATACGCACAAATATAATAAATAATGTTGACAATTTGGATTCCTTATTCCACCTTCCATAAAACATTTATTAGTTTTTGAATATTTTGTTTAAATGTTACTTAATAAATGTTTGTATTTAATGTATTTTTTATATTTGTTTCGTTTAAATTATTAAAACTAATTAGAATACAAACATGAATGTTAATTTCTTTTAATACATGTTTCTATTATTTAAGACAAAATCATTATAAATTCAAACATAAATATATAACGATTCAATATATGCACTGCATGGGAATGCAAACTGAAAATTAAGTGTAGAAAGAGTCAAAACAGACGACTAATATCCTGTCTTTTCTAATCCCTTTCAAAAAAAATCTCATTTCTTTATGCAAAATAGTCAAAGGAAGACCAGACCAAGCAAGCTTCCCATGATTCATTGAATTTTCATCTCCCCCCTTTGCTTCTTTCTTCAAATCAAACCCCTCAGCTACGCCATTGTTAAACCCTTTAAAAAAAACAAGAAAACAAAGAGAAACCAAAACCAGACCAAATCATGGCCTGCTTTGTCCCTTTCGATAACAGGAACCTTGAAGTGACCCTCTTTGTATTCAAACCAACAGTTGTTCTCGTCGATGAACTGATTGAATCGTTGAAACGATTCTGTGTCTGTACTGAAAATCTGGGTTGTATTCAGAGTTCTATTCTCAAGAGCATCCATGGCAATCTGGTGAGCTTTTATTTTAATCTGGTTTTTGATACAGAAATTTGTTCGATTTTTTTTTATTTTTTGCTGATTTTCAGATCATATGGTATGGAGGGTGGATGAAGAAATCTACTGAAAACAAAGAAGTTTTGATTCAAACCCTTGTAAGTTGTATATCTTTTCTTTTGGCAGTATTTGATCTTTGCTTGATCGTGTACAACACTTCGACTGTAATTGCATATACATAGAACATAGTCAATTAGAATGGTCTCGGGTTGGATTAGTTCTGGTTAATTTAGTTTAATTCAGTTTCATGTCGTTCGAGTTACTTGATTGTGTGATTTCGTATTCAAGTCATTTCAAGTTCATGTTACTTGATTGTGTCATTTACTCATTTTGTAGTCGAATCGTTTTGAGTTCGAGTCAACTTGAATTCAGGTTTGGTTATGGACTTATATGTTAAATCGGATTATATTAATTTTAGGTTCGAGTTGATTGGGTCGGGATTTCGCCAAAATGGATAGAATTAGTAGTAGGGTTAAAATTATAAAGATTAGTACATTTGTGTCACGCACTTACTATCATCCAACACTAAATCAAATTCAATTATATATTTATCATTTCAGACTTGAATCATTTTAGGTTCGAATTAATTTCGGATTTGAAATTGATAGGTTCAGTTGTTGACTTGTATGGTCAAATATGATTGTGTTTGCATTGGTTTTGAGTTGATCAAACTTGTATGGGTCCAATAAATGGTTAAACTGAAAAAAAATAGTATATTCATATCAAATACATATTCTTATCTAACACTAACTCGAATCAGATTTATTTTTGAACTAATAGTCAGGATTATGAATCCCTAATTGTCTTTTTTTTTTTTTCATTTTCAGATATCAATGTTAGCAAGTATGTCAAGCATGGCTATTTTAACCCACTACAGTTTCTTCGATTTTTACGCCGGTGAATCGAAAGATGGCTCGAATACGGCCAAGTTCTGCAATGAAGACATAATCTCCATGAACCTGATTTCATCGCCGTCTTTCGGTGAACTACACGACGTCACCTATGCGAACTTAGCTATATTCAAGTCGCGTTTCTCGAAGATGGAAGGTGCAACATCGGGTGTGTGCTTGAAATGCCAAAACATACCAATGGTAGCTTGCTTTTATGTTTGGAAATCACTTCTTCATTGCTATTCATGGATCCTTAACTGTGATTACCGGGAAACCGTGCTGCCGTACTTCGACCGGTTTTCGCCAAGCGTTAAGTATGACATCTTCTGGGTCGTCTACGTACGAGAAAATGGAGGAGAAATCAAGAATTAAAGAATGTTTCTTTGGCACCTTTGTAAAGATTTTGTAGTATAATCGAAAACCTTATTGCTCCAAATCTTCATTTTGCTCGAAGTACCTGAATCAGAGAATCGAAAGATATGGATAAGCTAATTACAGTTAGATTATGCTTGAGAGAGTTTATTGTACATATCAGTTTTTCTTTGAAATGGAACTTATTTATTGATAGACCGCAATCATGTGCGATTAAACATTAAAGCGATTCTCGTTAAAAAACCTCCCTAAATCTAGATGGAGAAAAAAAGTGCAGCACTTAATGTCACAATGGTCTCAAACCGAAATTTAATGAAATTTAAGGTCATTTAAAGATGGAAACGCTCCAACAACTTTACTTAAACTTGAATAGACTCATTTATTAAATGAAAAATGAGTTTTGATTCTTACAATCTCAACTCTAAATTGTCCAAATTAAAAATTGAATCGAATCCTACTAACCCATAAATTTTAAATTTCAAAATCACTCACCACAAAATTAAACAAAAACCAACTAAACTTTTCCAAATTAGTAAAAATATTAATGGAAATTTACTAACATACATCTTTTGTTAAGAGTGAGGCATGCTACTATTATTTTTAGGTAAAATATACAAATGATCACTATACTAACTAAAATTGATCTTTTTGGCAACTAAAATTTTAAAAATTATAAAATAATGGCTTAAATAAATAAGTGTTTAAATTCTACTATTTTTGAACTTTAGGTGCCTAAAGTATTTTTTTTGCAAAAATAGGTGCCTAAAGTTTTAAAAGTTAGAAATTTAAGTGTTTGTCTGTTAAAAAAACCGTTATCCATTTAAAACGCGACACGTGACATAAATATTGATTTTTTAATTATTTTTTTTAAAAAATTTAATTTGATTTTTTAAAAAAAACCCCAAAATTTATAAAATATTCAAATCAGTCCTTAAATTCCTAAAAATCCCTAAATCCCCAAATCCTCACCGCTGCCGTTGCCGGACCCATCTGGCTATTTCCCCCAACTCGTCGACGCTGAAAATCGGCGAACGGTGTGCTAATCGAACAGTTATTTCACGTTCGACGTGAAATGTTCGATTCGCTTACCGTTCGTCGGTTTTCGGCGACAGGGAGTGAGGAGAAATGGTCGGCTGAGTCCGGCAACCAAAAGAGTAGGGTCGGCGGTGGAGCGGTGAGGATTTGGGGATTTAGAATTTAGGGATTTAGGGACTATTTTATAAAATTTTATAATTTCAAGATTTTTTTGTAAAAATTTAAATTATTAAACAAAAAATAATTTAAAAAATTCTCTGTTAGGTTTTAACGGCTGGTGGCTATATTGGAACCATATCAATAGTTGAGTGGTCATTTTGACAAAATTAAAAGATCGGTGGTCATTTCGACACCAACCCCAAAGATTGGTGGTCTCTTGTATAGTTTACCCTAAATGTATCAACATTCATTCTAAAAAATGAATTAATATATAATTTTCGGTTTTTTATAACTTATTTACTCTGTTTAGTTTATTTTAATACGTAGAAAATACATGAATTTTGTATATGAATATAAGACCATTATTATAAAAGTATTTAAAGCTGACCGATATATCATCTTTTCTTGCATAAATTAAAAAAATAAGAAGTATTAATTTCGTTAAACGTCCCAAACCATCACCTAATTTCTAAGTTAGTCTCTGAGCTTCAAAATATTCAAATTAAGTCCTTAAAAATATCAACAATAGATCCTTCTATCAACTTAGTAATCAAATAAGGTGTTAAATGCCAACTCAAAAAATAAAAACGATACAGAGTATATTCAGAGCACGTGATTCAAGTTAATGTTTTAAATTGTAAATAATTTGTCGTAATTGACAATGTGAACATTTTAGCCCTATTTGATCACTCGATTTTATCGATTACTTATTTTAGCCCTTAAATTTTTATTGTATTTTTTTATTTATTATCAAATTGATCTAAAAATGATGAAACAATAACAATTTGTTAAACTAACGTAAGATATTTTGTTCTTATTAAAATGTTGAATTCAATTATTTTTTTTATTTTCTGTCCACATCACCATAAAATAAAAATATTAAAATAAATATGATATCAACATTTGGTAAAGATAAAAGAGATATTTTTCAAAAAAAATTAATTTTTTGTTGACATGATAGGAAAAGATAAAATAATTGATATCAATTTAACAACAACGTTATCGTTTCGTCATATTTTGATCAGTTAGATAAAAATAAAAGTCCGAGGGTCGACAAAAAGATCTTTCAACTTTTTTAATATGTCCAATTTAAATTGTCCATGTAGTAGGTAAACAAAGATCCACTTATATGATATTGATACTATGATGATTTCATTGAGACATTTTGAAATCAGGGACAAATTTAGAATCTAGACCATGATTTGAGGGCGATTAGTGAAATTAACCCAGAGTTGAAATAAGATAATGTTTGAAAACAAAACAAAAACAAAATATATTATTATTATAATTGGCTGCATTTTCTTCTTTATTTAGCTTCTGTAAGTAAAAGTCGGTTGCTTGTCTCCTCCGTCTATCATTTAAACGTGATAAGCTCCTTCTACTCCAAAATCTCAAACCCTAAATAAAAAAACAAATTTCCCATTGAAATTTCATATGTATCTAAAAGATTTCATAAATATTTTTTTTAAATTTTGAATTTTTTTATTAGTTTAAGTTGGGTATGGCGATGCTATTGGAAGATATTGTACAATCTGTGGAGATGTGGTTGAAGCTGATTAAGAAACCTCAACCTTACGTTGACCCGAATTTGGACCCGGTTTTATTGGTTCCGGGTATTGCAGGGTCGATTTTGACTGCCGTGGATGATCAAAATGGGAAAGAAGAACGGGTATGGGTTCGGATCCTCGGTGCCGATTACAAGTTCCGGACCAAGCTCTGGTCTCGTTTTGATCCTTCTACTGGTAAATTTTCTTTCTTCTTATGTATTTCTGGCTGTAAATAAATTTAGTGGAATTGTTGAAACTTGAAAGTGTTTTTCTTTTTTGGTCGAGTATTTTGGGGAATTTTTTAAGAAACTTGGGAGTTTTGTATCCATAATCATTGGAATCAGCTATTGCGTGTTGGGATCTATTAGCTAATGTTTGGTTGGAATAACTTTCCATTGAATTTAAGTGTGATTTCTTTTTAATGAGTGGTTTTTTTTCCTTTCATTTTTTTTGTTTTGTTTTGAGATTTTTGGATTGAGCATGTAATTGTTGTTTCATTGGTTGTGAAACAGGTAAAACTGTATCCTTAGATCCAAATACAACTATTAAAGTTCCTGAAGGAAGATATGGACTTCAAGCTATTGATGTCTTGGACCCTGACATGGTATACATGCATGCGTGCATACATACATCCATATATATTTGTATTATCATGTAATGCATGATCCAAGAAGTTTTATTTGGATGTTAATCTCAAAAAATCGGAAATTCTGGCCCTTAACTAGAGTTGGATTTCATTTTGGATGGAGTGTTTTGTCAGTGGAAATGAGACTTAACATTCTAATATGCCAAAATAACCCATACCTAATCTATTTCCTTAAGTTTGTATGGAACCTAATGACAATAAACTAATGATGGGTTTTGATGAACTTTTGTTTTGATGCAAGATCATCGGTCGTGAGTGTGTTTCTTATTTTCACGATATGATTGTTGAAATGATCAAGTGGGGTTTTCAAGAAGGGAAAACGCTTTTCGGGTTTGGTTATGATTTTCGCCAGAGTAACAGGTATAATCATTGATTAACTCGTCAATTGTTTCTCTTACGAATGTAGTATAATGGCCTTGTTTGTCCTTGTAATATAATTTGTTTTCAATGTTTCGATTGGATTTTTTTTTCTTTTAGGTTGCAAGAAACAATGGACCGACTGGCAGCAAAATTAGAGTCGGTGTACAATGCTTCAGGAGGGAAAAAGATAAATATCATTAGTCATTCTATGGGTGGCCTTTTGATAAAATGCTTCATGGGCCTACACAGCAATGTAAGGAATCCACTCCCATCTTCGTCTATTCCCTTCCTTTCTTTGTTTTCATTGTTCAGCTTCTCCACTTTTCTCATATCAATATATGGTTTAGTATTGTATCTCTTTCTGATATACTGCCTCTTTTCTTCTGTAGATTTTTCAGAAATATGTGAAGAACTGGATTGCAATTGCTGCACCATTCCGGGGTAAGTGGTCTTTGTAACTTGAGTAGAGAACAAGACATTTAATAGTTTCAATTCAAATCATCAATGGCCCCAAGGGAAATTGCTGAATTGTACTGTATTTCGTGAAGAATTTCAATTTAAGCATTGTTCTATTCTGGATTCGGAAACATCATCCATCTCAATGTCCGCTAAAGAATCCAATAGTTCTGGCAAAAAGAAAGAGAGGATCTTGTAGTGAGACAGTTTGATCTAATTTCAATTCAAGTCCTTATTGAGATGCAATTTGAATGTTTCCAACAGGTGCACCAGGATATATTGCTTCTACCTTTCTAAATGGAATGTCATTTGTTGAAGGGTGGGAACAGAATTTTTTCATTTCAAAGTGGAGCATGCATCAATTGGTATATAATTATTTTCTAAATTACTTATTTTCAGCATTTCTACTTAGATGCTCATGAGGGCATTAACTCTATTGATGTGGCCATCACTTACAAATGTAGAGTCTGTTAAAATGTCTCACCACTCTCACCTAATCATGCAATCCTAATTCTTTACTCTTTATTTTATGTGCTCGTTTATTTCAGTTAAGGCATAAGTGGTTGAAATCATCTACTAGCTGTGTTACTTGGGGGCTTATGACATAAGCTTCTCGCCTTGAATTAAGAGTAGTTTACTAGTAGGCCTAAAATTTTGATTGTAGGCTTAAATGATAATGATTAATCTGTAGTTCAGCATTGTAAGTCGTCCTACTCCATGTTGCCTTAATTCGATGGAAGATTATGATTGCATTATGCTGCAAACACCCAGTAGTGGCTACATTCAAGTATATTGAAACGTTTTTGTAGATTTTGTTATGCCTATGCTTTTCATTGTTATTATGAGATCAGTTTAAATTGTTTATTTCTGTGCTGCATCATTCAGCTAATCGAGTGCCCATCAATATACGAGTTAATGGCTTGTCCACATTTCCGTTGGCAACATACGCCTCTTCTTGAGATATGGAAGGAGAAAGAAGGTTGTGATGGAATTCCTCGTACTATTCTAGAATCCTATCGCCCTCGAGATTGCATTGATATTTTTAAGGAAGCTCTTTCTGGCAACTCGGTAAGCTATGAACATTGATTGTGCAAGAAGTTATTTTTCTTAGGTGTGAGGGAGTCCATTACTAAAAAAAGGAAAAGCTTCATTAAGAAGTATCTTTTTTTAATAACATTGACTAGTATCTTAGGATAAAATAAGGAAATTATCTTCAATTAAGGGTTCCAAGCAACTGTTTGCATTTGTAATTTCAGGTCGATTATGATGGGGAGACGATTCCACTACCTTTCAATTTGGAGATCTTGAAATGGGTTAAAGAGACACAAAAGGTGTTGTCTCATGCTAAGGTTCCTTCTGGAGTTAAATTCTACAATATATATGGGATGAACCTTGAGACACCACACAGCATTTGGTGATGCTTCTATTCGATTGTTTTGTTTAAATTGCTGGATGATTATTTTCATTTCAGTTACAAACCTTATATTATTTTTGGTATATTTGTACTTTGGATTTTAGTTTTTATTTAAATAATTTTGCAGCTATGGAAGTGAGGTGACACCGGTTACAAATATACATGACTTACGATTTTTTCAGGTGATTTTTGTTGTGCTGTAATTCTAAAAACTTGTAAATCAGCCCAAATGTACAAGACTTACTGATTTGATTACTGAATTTCTTTTGTATATCAGCCCACGTATGTATGTGTTGATGGTGATGGAACGGTTCCAACAGAATCAGCTAAGGTTAGCCTACTCCCCTTTTCTTTTATCTTCCGGTTATTCCAGTATTTACCATATTAATTGAAATACGATTAACGGCTATAATACCCCATTAACTATTTTACTTCTAAGAACTCGTGGAAAAAACTCAATCTTTACAACTTCTTTAGATTCGCGCGATTTATGTATCAAGTAATCCATGTAATTATGTGGTTATTCGAGTAAAGAAGAATGTTCAGGTGACCATAGTCTTTAGATTTTGATTAAGCTCGTCCTTTGATAAGCAAGTTATATTCGGAATAATTGTTTTGAGTGATAAATTTGAACTCCAAAGTATATATGATCATTCCATTATTGTGATTATTGCATTCCGATTATTCTTTCTAAATAGTAATCTCGGTGTGTATTTTGCGATGGAAATGGCTACGTCTCTAACACGTATTTGTTCTTGTTATTCTCAGGCAGATGGACTACATGCTGAAGCTAGGGTTGCAGTCCCCGGTGAGCACCGGGGAATTCTCTGCGAACCTCACGTATTCCGAATTCTCAAACACTGGTTGAGGGCAGGTGACGCAGACCCTTTCTACAACCCAATAAATGATTATGTTATTCTACCGACAGCATTCGAAATGGAAAGTCACAACGAGAAAGGTTCACAAGTTACTTCTCTCAAAGAGGAATGGGAAATCATTTCCAAAGATCAAGACAATCCCGATGACGGGGCTAGTGGAAAACCAGTCGTTAGCTCGATTTCTATTTCTCAAGGGGGAAATAAGCAATCCCCAAGGTCGGAAGCTCATGCAACCGTCCTCGTTCATCCACAAAACGAGGGTAAGCAACACGTGGAGCTAAATGCCATAAGTGTGTCCGTTGATGCATAGAAATTGGACTCCATGAAAGCAAACTAAAGCTTTCTTCTGTTCTCTGCAACTCTCTGTACATTATTGTGCGCTTCATGACCTTGAACTCAAACATGGTCTCTTTAAATGGTGTAAAGTATTGAATGTATTTTGTAAGCAGCCATGTTATAATAATAAGCTGTCATAAATTGTTTAACTTTGTTATCCTAGTAATTATATATGGATTTATCAATAACTTAAAAGTTCAAATTAGAGGCGTTTGTGGTCGGACATATACATCGACACAAATAGTTGTCACGAGCTTCAATTTTTCCCCCAAACCCGATGCCTATGTTTGTAAATAGCCCACTAAAGCCTCTTTCATTGAATCATGTTATTTTTTAAAAAAAATATTTATTTTAGTTTAATTTAGTTTTTAATAATTTTTTTGAAGAGTTATATTTTGATACACAAGCCTGAAAAATATTATAAATTTTTCTTTAAAATTTAAAATTTAAATTATTAAACATAAATTTTAATTTTTTTTTACAAATTTTAAATTTAATCTTAATCCTACCTAGAAGGGCAGAGACTGGGTTAACCGGCAAAATGTATTCTAACTCTAAATCTTATAACCTAAACCCTCTATCTAACAAGCTTGTATAAGTATCAAAGCTTCTCGTCCCCACCAATACGGATTTAACAATTTCTGTCCCCATTTGCATTTGAGATTCGAAGATAAAATTTTCCTTGTCTGTGTGTTCCGTGGGTAAAGATTTTTGTTAAATTTTCATCCCGTCAGTTTATATTTTCACAGCTTTTGATTATTTCTCGTCCAATTGCCACCTCTACTTAAAAGTATGTATGAAAAAATATTTGAAAAATACTAAAACCCAAAATCGTATATTGAAATATACCCCTATCAAAATATAAACGATACGTTCATTAGTATAATATTGAGTACATTAATTAGGGTACATCAACTCCATTTTTTCATGGAACAGCCTATTATTTTCACCATCTCATAAAACGGCTATTGTATTCGATACACTGTTCACGATCCGATTAACTTAGTTTTTTTTCGGCTGAATGACAACTCCTTTGACAACAAGTCCTCCCTTCCATTCCCCAGCATTGTATTCATGGATGTACATCTCCATTCCTCCACCGTTTTCGAATGAAGCTTCGAATTCTCCGATCGGGATTTCGATCCAATTCTCTCTTGGCTTGTTCATCAATGTCTCCTTGCGTTCGATTTTCCGTCCATTCGGAAGAGTAAGCCTGAAATTCACCGGCACTTCCCATCCATATGCTTCTTCTCTCAACATAACTATGAAGACAACTTGGTACATTGTTCCTGGTGAGAGCTTTGATAATTGGAATTTTCCGACCAATTCTAGCCAGCAAACTTGTACAAGCTCAGCAACTTCAATGAAAACATCACTGCAATAAATTAACCGAGGTTAATGTTACTCGAGGTCGAGGTGAGTATCTGATATGAGTATGTATCGGGATTAAGTATGTTTAATTTGTATATTAATTGCATGAGACATCCCCAAACTACTGGATAAATTTTAAATTAGTCCTTAAACTTCAAAACATTTCAAATGAATTTGCTTAGCTTAGTATTAGTAGCTCTAACTCTTAAATTCAAAACCTTAATCCTAAAGTAAAAAAGAAAAATAATGAAGTGAGTTATTAGCTTATAGTTTGACAAGAATATACCAAGTACGGATACTTCACGAAAAATGAAAAATCTGAGTACGGGATGGATTGTTCAACCTGGTTGTTTCCTTTTGATATGTCCAGTGCCAGTGACTGTTGTTTTCAGCCCAAGTGATGGAGAGATCTCTTGCAAACAACATGAAGCAGTTCTTGTTGTTCTTATCCACCCAGTACTTCTGCAACAACAATGGATGCCATCGAATTCCGAAAACGGTTACAAATGTCATCAGTTAGTCCGAATAGTTCTATTAAATTATTGAATTTTTTTTATATAAAAGTAGAGGAACCAAATTATGCTAATTTAAAGTATAAAGACTAAATCTTAAACTTGACCATAGTAGAGGGACCTAAACCAAAATTATAAAAGTTGAGGCAGGCAGTATTAAGTTACTAAAGTTTGCTAATTTAAAGTAGAGATTAAATCTTAAACTCAACCATAGTAGAGGGACCAAAACCATAATTTAGCCTAACATCTTTAAACACGAATGAAGTACTTACCTTTCTCTTCTGGTTCAAGAAAACCCCGGAATGAAGCTGAGAAAGCAGCTTATCCATGGCGGACATATCAACAGGCGAGTCGGCATCTTTCAAGATGGCTTCGTAGTTATACGGAAGTTGTATTTTCTCGGTCTTCTTTGATTGTTTCGAATCGACAACAAGATTAGGGTCTGCTGTCTTCTCCGTTAACGGCCAGACGGAAACGTTACTTTCCCGGTACTTCGGCTCGACGCTATTGTTTTCGAGTTTTGGGTCGAAGTCTTGTGACTGTGAAGCTCCCATCTTTAATCAATGTTATCCTCCTTTCATAGAGTATTGTATTTATAGCATGAAAAAAAATATGTACTCGTTCATAGAATAATTCGAATTCGGGTGTAAATGTATAAATATATAAATGTTCGAGTTTTATATGTATCTAAAATATTTTTAGATGATCATATTCGAATTTACATTCAACATGTATTAGATTCGGGCACATGAAAAAAAAATTGACGAATTACGTGCGGAATCGAAAGTACAGAGAGTTTTCAACACTTTATTTAGGCATCTTACGGTTGCTTCATAATAACGCACCAAAAAGAGAAAAACAAAAGGGATCGGATGCTTTTGCCGACGGTTTTGCTTTTTCATCTTTTTTATCTTGTGAAATATATATTTGTATATTCATTATAACGTTTAAGCATAAATTAATCATATCAAATCAGGAACGATTACAAGAAAAGTAAATTTTTTAAAGAGTATTTATTATTTAACTCGTTGTATTCTCATAGAATCGAAATCGAAATCGAAATCGAAACTTTGATTGAGCTAAAACAGTCTTGTATCTGTTTATTCAAGCGCTCCATCGTTTTAATATATATATATATATATATATATATATTAACTTTCTTCATCTCACATTGATATTTAAATTTTCAATTTCGTCGTAGTTTATAAAAAAATCGTTAATAAATATATAACATGTAATATATTCTTATTGAACGATGATAATTTCTTTTAAGGTAAATGATAAAAACTAAACAGAGAAATTAAGTATTAAATAAAAATGTACCCAACAAGTGTTCCAGTGGAAAAACAGATGATGTTCATCCTAAAATACACATGTTCAAATCGCTTTGTCTACGAAGTGTATGATCATTGTCAAAGGGTTAAAAATATCTATGGACATATACTATTTTTTTTAACATGAAGGGAAAAATATTATTGAATAGTTTAACGAGGTGCGATACCGACGGAGACCTTATTAAAAAACTTCTCTAAAACTTAATAGAGGAAAAAGAGTGCCCGTATCAACATCACTTACAAAAGTAAACACAGCCTCAAACCAGAGTCACATACCAACACCGGAAAAGAAAACCCGCTGAAGCAACACTAATTAACACAGTTTCTCTGTCAAAATGAAAGCACTCAGCCTGCATCTGTGAATACAAGGCCAAAACACTAAATAACATTCCCAGGCCATCAAGCAAACCACCATCAACACTGGCCATTCACTTATCAAACAATGAGTGGCCATCAACATCGCTGACTGATCACCCTGGCAACAACAATCCTGCTCACTTAGACCTGACTGCAACATTGTCAAGCTGCCCAACTGCCAAGCACAGATAAACACCCTCTACAGGACAGAAGGTCTCCAGTCTTAGGCAGCTATTATATTACCTTGTAATCACCTTTAGACCATTTAAAAAAAAGTTTCAAAATAAAAATACGAGAATAATTTAATAGTCAAATTATGAAGTTTAAAAAAATATTAAGAGGAAAAAAATCCTAAACTTTAGGTTCAGTTTGTATATCTGAGTTGGGTATTATTAAGTTATTGTTGGGCACCGACTTTAAAAACGATATATATATATATATAGTGTAAAATTCAATTAATTTTATATTTTTTAACTATTGGATGAGCTAAATGAATAACTAAAATTGTTTTAGGGTTTAGAGTCTAGGAGATAAGGTTAGTATGATTTTAAGGTTAGGAATTTGAATTTTAGTTTTTAAGGTGAATTTAGGCATGCTTGTGGAAAAGTTTTTTCACTGTCCGTGCATGATATATATAGGAAAATACTTTGATATACAAGTTTGTGTAAACCAAATTTACACAAGCCTTTCAATTTTAGGATTTAGAGATTTAGGTTGTGGTTTAAGGTTTAGGGGTTTAAGTTGTAGGGTGTAGAATTTAAGGTTTATGGTTAGAGTTTAGAGTTTAGGGTGTTAGGGTTAGGAATTTATGTTTTAGATTTTATAGCTTAAATATGAAGGGTTGTGTAATTTTTTTTACATAGCTTGTGTATATATAGGATATTATCCTATACATTGGCTGTGAAAAATAAAGTTTCCACAATCGGGGTTATTTAGGGGTTTAGGGTTTTAGTCTAGGCTTTAGGGGTTTTGTAATATCCCAATTTTTGGCTAATGACCAAAATGTAAATTTTGAAAGTTTTGTGGCTAAAGTATAAACTTTGGAAAAGTTCAAGGATATTACAAAACCCGATCCGATTATCTGAACATTTTTTCGAACTTTATCGCTTTATAGCCATTAATACAAACTCCGTACAAAAAATCTGGGTAACATGGAAATGTCATTCTTGGGGGTAAACTATTCATTTAAGGGGTTAAAATACATAACTTTTGAAAATTGCATTTTGATCCATGAACTTTTCCAAAGTTTATACTTTAGCCACAAAACTTTCAAAATTTAAATTTTGGTTGCTAGGTAAAATTGGGATATTACAGGTTTAGGTTATAGGGTTTAGATTTTAGGGTTTGGGGTTTGTTGTTAGATTTTTAGGGTTTTAATGTTAGAATGTTAGATTTTAGATTTAGGCTTGAAAATATGCATGCTTGTGTAAACTTTTTTACAACGGCAGTGTATCATATATATATATATATATATGGAAAATATTTCATGCACTAACAATGAGAAAAAAATTCTACAAGCGAGTTCAATTTAGGGTTTAAGGGTTAAAATTTAGAGTTTATGGTTAGAACTTAAGTTTTAGAGTTTAGGGATAAGATTTAGACTTTATGATTTTAAGGTTAGATATTTAAATTTTAGTTTTTAAGGTGAATTTAAACATGCTTGTGGAAATTCTCAGATATTTCTCATTAGGATTTATCTTTTATTAATAAAAGTATTTTGGCTTAGTAAAGAAAGGTGAATTTAAGCATGTTTGTGGAAAAGCTTTTTTTATTGTCAGTGCATGATATAATAACCATGTATATATATAGTTTAAGATCCGTTGACACAGTATAAAACTTACAGGTTTTATATGTTTATCGGATCATTGAATTAATGAAAATCGACAACTGAAATATGAGTATGATTTGTTGTGTTGAGTGTTGAAATGTTTAATGTTTTTTTGTAGGCTTAATAGGCAAATATGTGCCCAAACTATGCTCTTTTTTTCCAGTTAGGTGCCTAAACTATTTTTTAGGCCAAATAGGTGCCTAATATTTCATTCCGTGACTCAATTAAGGTTCTCCGTTAATTCTCACCGTTAAAGGACATGCGTCATCTCTTGAAAATTCCAAAATTATATTATAAATAAATAAAATTAATAAAACAAAATAAAAATAAAAATATATCCTAAAATTTTTAAATATTCCCAAAATAGTCCCCAAATCAGTAAACCCCCAAATCCGACCACTCCTGCCGGCGTTGGCCGCGTTGCCAGCGATGGAATGAAGCGCCCTCCCCTCGCCGAACAACCCACACGACGTTCGTCGTCTGTCCTGCCGACATTTGTCGCGAATTGTTCGAAGGAACTATTCGATAATTTTGGCGTTTCGTACGGCGTCGGTCGATTTTCAGCGATGGGGTAGTGGGGGAAATGATCGTGATGGCCCAAAGACCGATGTGGTAGGCGACGGCGTGGCAATCGGAGACGGAATCGGCCCAAATTGGGATTTAGGTTTTGGGGAGTTAGGGATTTTGGAATTTGGGAGCTGTTTCGTGAAATCTAGAAAACTTAGAGATTTTCTAAAAATTAAGTAATTTTATTTATTTTTAATATAATTTTGGAATTTTTAAGAGATGGACACGTTTCCTTTAACAGTGGGAATTAACAGAGAATCTTAAATGGGTCACGGAATGAAACGTTAGGCACCTATTTGGCCCAAAAATAGTTCGGGCACCTAACAGGAAAAAAAAGGCATAGTTTGGGCACCTATTTGACGGTTAAGCCTTTTTTGTATAACCACATGTATCCAACTTATTGACTGACTAATTCGGATCAAATTTTATAGAGGTCCAATATAGGGACGACTTGTCCAACCCAGTTTTTTCTATTTATAACATCAAAATTCAAACTTTACTTAAGGAACCTAATACCTCATCATACTAGACCAACTGATTATTAATAATGTTTAATGTTCTTTAAATAAGGTTTTGGCTTCTAGTACAAAGAAGCCATCTAGAAAGTCCCCTTATTTAGGATACAATCATACACAACAGCATAATAATTGAGATCCAATGTAATTACTGAATACATATAGGATTTATATCCAATACTCTGGCGGTGGAAACTTTTAGTTTCCATAAGCGTCTTAATTTTGAAGTTTAGTGACTCTGTTTAGGTTGTAGAGTTTAGGGTTTTAGATGTAAGAGTTTAGAATTTAAGGACAATTGTTAGGGTTTAGGTTTTAGAGTTTTATGTTGAGATCTAAATTCTAGCCCTAAACCCTAAATTCTATTCATAGTTATTAGATTTAAAACTACTAACCTTAAACTCACAAACCCTAAACTAAAATCCTAAACACTAAAATTAAGGCGCTTGTGGAAACTAAAAGTTTCCACCGTCAGTGTATCAAATAATTATCCATATAGATAACGTATATAAATTCGATTTATACTCAATACACATGTGGTGGAAATTAAAAGTTTCCACAAGCGTCTTAATTTTAGAGTTTAAGGATTTAGTTTAGGGTGTATGGTTTAGAGGTTTAGAATTTAGGTGCAGTAGTTAAAATTTAGGGTTTAGTTTTTAGGTAATGTGACAAGGGATTTACGTTTTAACCTATAAACTTTAAATTTTAATCTTAAACCCTAAATTCCAACCATTACATTTAAATTCTAAACCCCTAAACTCTAGATTAAATATCCAAATTCAAACTAAAACACTTATAAAAACTTTTAATTTTCATTGTCTATGTATAAAATAATCACTTATATAAATTCCCCTCATTTATTTCGCCGCAAAAAAATACAAAATGAGCAGCAACGGTACAATCTATTGTTTGTGATGCAACTGTACCATCACAAATTCGTGGGTAAAAAGTTTTTCGTCCCATTAAAACAACAGCTCGGAAACTTCGGCGCAGATCTAAGAGCCGAAATGGAAAAAAGATAAATTGAATACTGTACCCTACTTGGACCATTTTCTAAAGCATATCTCCAAAATTTAATATCTTATTACTATAATTCAAAAGGCAAATGTTTCATAAAATTATCTTTAAAAAGTAAAATAAAGTACTTCATAAAAAGCGACACTTATAAATCTCAAAACTTAATTTTGATAATATTTTCTTTTAATCCCAAAAAATTTCAAACCCTAAAATAAGTCTAAAATCACCTTATAAGGATTGTTTCCATCTCAACTTACGAAAAAATATATAAAGTGTCGTCCGTGTTTTGACGAGGTTGCAAAGTGGAAACACCTTGGCAAAAGGTGAGCTGATAAACATAGAACAACAATTCATTTTCTTTTTTGGATTCTTTCTGTTATCTGACATTAAAAAAAATTAAATTTTAAGTTTTAACCTTAAATTTTAAAATCTAAAAAGTACATCATACACACTATTCTTAAATCTTAATCTTAAATTCTAAACTCAACCCTATTTTTTAGTGTTGAGCATAAATAATGACACTGAAAAGGAATACACGATTTCTGATCCTATACGTGGGGGAGGTTGGTACCACTTGACCAAATATTTCCGGACCCTAAACAAAACCTAAAAATTTGCACATGCTTGTTTAGGTTACCTTTGCTTGCATCACTATTTAAACCATTGTAAGAGCTTCAATTGATTATTTAAACCAAAACCCACTTCTGCAAATCTTCAACACAAATCTATAATTACTCTTCTTTTTTCCCCTTTTAGTACACAAATGGGCACCATTACGAACAAGTTTATCGTCATGTGTTCGATATTGTTTCGGATTTTAGCCATCAGTTCTGCCCAAAATATTCCTGCATTTTTCATCTTTGGGGATTCACTGGTCGAAGTTGGAAACAACCTCTACATCGACACATTGGCGAAACCGGGATATCCGAATGGCATCGACTTCCCGAAAGGCACTCCATCCGGACGATACACCAATTCTCGAATAATTACAGACTTTATAGGCAAGTTATCTAAGTTGAAAATATTATGGTTACCTGTTTAGACATGCTAACACCTTTGTTTTCTTTTCCTTGTGTTTGTAAACATAAAAACTTACATACTTCTCAATATTCACACAAGGGGTGTGATCGGTTCGGTTTGATTAAATTTTTAAAATATTTTAAACCGTACATTTTAAATCGATTTGGTTAGGTACGTTTATTTAAGTTTTTATGTGAGAAATTATATAAAAATATGTAAAAATAAAAGAAATAACATTATATAGAATTGAAAATCGGTTATGCATGGTCGATCTGAGCTTGGGCCTTAAATATCGAAGCCCAATCCGATCCATATTTAAAACGACTTAATGTTTTTACTCGAACCTATTTTTCGAACATAATATTTTTATTCAAATCATCCCGAATATCAAACAAACCTTCAGGTTTAGACGGGTAGCTCGGCTCGTGCTCGGTTAATTTCTTGTGTTTGAACAGGAGAAGAACTGGGTTTTCAAGATTACACTCCTCCTTTCCTGGCACCTAATACTACTGGAGATATGATTTTGAAAGGAGTTAACTATGCCTCCTCTGGAGCTGGAATTTTACAAGCCACCGGAGCAGTCTTTGTAAGACCATTTTCTTCCCTATCCTAAAATCGGAGTTATTTGTCGATTGAATTTTAGTTCAGATAAATTTACTAATTTGACCTAAATTCAAAAATTCAACTTGGTTAATCCGAATGAAAATCTGATCGTTTGATTTGACAATAAAAAGTTAATAACTCGAAAATCGGTCCATCCAAGTCCGAATTGACTTGAATTCAAAATGATTTGGACTCAAAATAATCCGAGCCTGAACCTAAAACGACATGAACCCGAAATTGACTCTGAATTTTTGTATATCGCAGGGTGAACGAATTTGTATGGATAAACAATTGGATTACTTTGCCAAGACTAGGCAAGACATCATATCAAGAATTGGTGCACCAGCGGCTCAAGCATTGCTCAGAAACTCACTCTATTTTCTTGCAATTGGGGACAACGACGTCTTAAATGGAGAATTTCAAACTATTGATAGAAACAGTTACACAGATGAAATGGTTTCCAAATTCAAATCCCAGATCACAGTTAAATCTCCTTCTCCAATCACGACTTTTAATTCCAGTTAAGTTTCAACGGATAGGTCGAGATGCTTACTCGGTTTAACCGCCGAGTAAACGTATCGATCTCTTCGAGTGAAAAACTAATGAGTGTTTTTTTACAAACACTCACCGAATTTCACTCGAACAAGATTGGATCTCTAACGATCTTCTATCTATGTAAACTGCAGAGACTTTATAACATCGATGCCAGGAAGTTTGCAGTGGTTAGTGTCTCAAAAGTGGGTCGCATTCCATTTGAGATAGACATACATATATGTGGTCAGGATTGTGTTGGTTCAGTGAATAACTTGGCCATGTTATTCAACTCTAAATTAAAGAGCTTGCTCGGAGATCTTATGAGTAGCCTTACGGGATCGATATTCGTTTATGTCGATAACGATGCCATAACCGAAGATATCATTAACAACTCTAGATTATATGGTGAGATTCATCAATGGAGTTCTAATTTAAGATTTGGAAATGTTGATGAGCTTCAAATTTTGATTTTTTTTTGTTTGTTTTCCGGTTTAAGGATTCGAGAAAATAGATTATGCTTGTTGTGAAGTGATCGGGAAACATGGCGGTCTGCTTCCATGCATGGAGTTGTCTCGAGTTTGTTCCGACCGAACGAAGTATGTTTTTTGGGATCCATTCCATCCGACGGAGTCGGCTGTTTCAATCGCAGCAAAGCACATACTAGATGGCGGTCCCAAATATGTTTCACCCATTAATATCCGTCAACTTATTAATTTTCGATGATGTTTTATCATTTGGTTCATAACTTATATATTTCATTATCAAATAAAAGAAATAATTGATCATTATTGATGAAAAATCCCTTTCATGTTAATAAATTAAACATCTTTTTGTGTGCATTCGAACATCAGAATTAGAACGTCTGGTTGGTAAGAATGTTGCAACCGGTTGTTGGCACCGATGCAAGAGCAATGTTTGGTGTTTAGGTTTTAATATTTCCGTTTTGTGTCTCGTTTAGGCGTGTTTCGGTTTTTGTAGGTTATTCGTTTGTATGGTATCTCGATTGAGATTTTATCATTAATAAATCTAATCTTTTGCTTTGTTAAAAATTAATAAAAGAAATCATATATGATATTGTTAATGCTATTCGGATATACAAACATTTTTCTTTTTTATTTATATTTTGATACACAAGCTGTATAAAAAAATTTACACAACCATTCGTATTTAAGCTATAAAATCTAAAACATAAATCGCTAGTCCTAACACCCTAAAATTTAAACCTTAAACCCTAAACTCTAAATTCTAACCCTAAACCTTAAATTTTACACCCTACACTAAACCCCTAAACTCTAACCTAAATTCCTAAACTCTAAAATTAAAAGGCTTGTGTAACTAAAGTTTACACAAGCATGTGTATCAAAGTAATTTTCTTTCTTTTTATATATTATGTATAAAACATTAGGTCCAAGGATGGATTGAGGGAGTACTAACGGGTAGTCATTCCGAACAAAAATCATATACGATTTTGTCTACCTTGTGAAATTTAAAAAATATATGTTATTTTTATAATTACTCGTATATAGTCGATTGGTCGATTAATCTAAAATTAAGTACTACATAGGGAGGTTTTTAACGATGCGCATATGTAGGGTAAGACGTGTTATATCTTTCTCCTATATTAATAAATCGCCTTTTACCAAGCAAAAAAAATAGACAGACTCTTTATAAAATAGACAGACTCTTTATAAAATAACACTTTTAATACAATTTACTTTATTTATAATATCAACATTCGAATAATTTATCTTATTTAAAGGTTTTAGTATCAAATGAAGTCAATATTTTTAGATGAAAGAGAAAAATTACTATGTACCTTATTAAAAGTTTTCATAAATCCAGTCAGAGAAAAAATACACATAATAATCAATAAAAAACGAAAAAATCCGTCAAAAAATTACATACACAAATCCAAAACCAGGCTAATCACCCCAAATGGAGTCGATCTTAAACATGTTTAGAGATGACAAAATGAGCTTGAATTTCCATTTTAAGAAAAAAAATCCAAAAACAAAGCCCAATAAGGTGGCGCAGATCTATGAGCCGAAACCTCAAAATGGGGGAATATTGTAGCACTATATATAACACTATAATTAAATAAATAGGGTTTGGCATATACAGCCCCTTTTATGCTATAATTAAAATATTTAAATATTTAAATAGGGTTTGGCATATATAGCCCTTTTTAAGCTATATTATGCTATAATTAAAATATTTAAATAGGGTCTGGCATGCAATATCCCTCATTTTCTTTTTTTTTAAAATTAAAATTTATATTTGATGCACGATTATTTTTTATTGAAAAATACACTGTGATGTATAATTTTATATATTCTTAATAAATAAGATAGTGACACATTATGAGAAACTTTAAAAATTATACTCATTTAACATTGTTTTTAATGTTGTACCATCATTTTATTCATTGACAATGTATAAAATTGTACCCGTCAATGTATTAAATTTAATCCTTAAAACATTTGTTGAAAAATAGACTGATACAAACGAGGCGTTAGCATTGACTAGAAAATAATAAAATAACTAAATTAAACCAAACCGTGTCGTGGTATTAACCACTGCCTTAGAAGCGAATTCGCCCCGATGTGTGTAATCGCTACAATGGACGAACGCCCCCTGGGGTTAGCACGGCTCTCCAAATTTCGTACACCCGAAAGATGAAGTGAACTCCGGTGGTATTGCACAAAATAGTGATATGTGTATTTGCTTAAAAGTAAAGATGAAGCTATAGAGAAATTATTCTCTATAAGCATGATGTTGAAACCCAAACTTAATAAAAAATATTAAGATGGGGAGAAGCTCTATATGAGTAAAGTTGATACTATAATTTTGAAAATGACTTCTGAAAAAGAACTAAAACTTCAAAAAATGTGCCTAACATGTGGGAGAAGTTGTTCTATAAGCTAATTACCTTTTAAATAAGATTTCTCACAATAAAAGAGACAAGACACCATATATGAGTTATAGAAGGAAATAAAACTTTCCTACAACTATTTGAAAATGTGGGGTGTCTTGAAAAGGTAATGTCCTCAGTACCAAGTAAATGAAAATAAGTCTCAAAACGGTGGACTGTATTTTCATTGGCTATGTAAAACATAGCAATGAGTATCAGTTTTTTGTGTATAAATCAAAGAACTATAAGATTCACAAGAATATGATAACGGAATCAAAGAATGTCTCATTCTTTGAAAATATACTTTCTTGTATAACTAGGGAAGTTGATCCAAGTTCAACGAAACGAACTTAGGAGACTATCGATGAAGATAGTCCATACGTTCAACAAAAGGTTGAAACTAAGATATTGTCATGATGACAAATAAGTGTGGCAAATATATGTATGTCAAACCTACTGACATTAGGATATATGATCTTATATTGATGACATACTCATTGTTATGAGTAACAATGAAATGGTAAACGTACCAAAGGCATGTCAAATTTAAGATTGACATGAAAAATATGAGACTGACAGATTTGATTTCGGTAATCCAAATCTAACGACTGTCTTATGGTCTTATATTGACGCAGTCACTCTACGTGGACAAGAGAAGTTTGGCAAGGATTTTTCTGACATAACCAGAACTCTAATGAATACTAGCCAAGTTTTGTCTAAAACCAAAAGGTTAAAAAGTTAACCAAATGGAATATGCAAGAGTCATAGATAGTCTAATTGAATTGTACTAGACCAGATTTTGCTTTCACTGTAAGCTGTTTAAGCAAATTCACAATCAATCCAAGGTTAAACCTTTGAAAAGTGATTGTGTAAGAACTAAGATATCTCATATATACTTATGACCATGAACTGCATATTTCAAAGATCCCAATATTTAGAAAGATCCTCTGATGCCAGTTGGATATTTGATATTTAAAATCCAAAAACACAAGCGAATGTGTTTCACATCGAAGAGATGAGCTATGTCATGAGATTTTTCAAGACAAACATTACAACCAGATCCATAATGAAATTTGAGTTTTTAGCTCTAGACAAGTCTGGAGAAGAAGTCAAATGACTTTAAAATGTCTTGGAGGATATTCCTGAATGGCCAAAGCCAGTGCCAAAAATATGCATATATTGTGATAACTAGGAAACAATTAGTAGAGCACAAAGCTTTATGTATAACGGTAAGTCGAGATATATGCATCATCGACACAATACAATTAGACAACTGATCTCAAATGGAGTTATATCTATTAATTTTGTAAAATCAAAGGATAATATTGCAGATCTGCTAACCAAAGGGTTAAATCGTGATCAAGTTGAGAAAACATCGAAAGGAATGAAAATAAAGCCTAGGAAAATTTAAGGCGCTACGTGAAGGAAAACCCTACCTAGTTGACTAAAGATCCCAAGATCTAGGTTCCAAGAGACAATCTAATTGCATAGACCTATGCGGTCATTGTGGGGATTCTTCTCCCAAGTCCATTCCTATGATTTAAATAGTGATTAAAAGTGGTATAGGTTAAGCAAAGCTTTTAATGACTATTGCGTGCTTAAATGAGCTGAGCAACATAAGTCACCTATGTGAGAGTGAAGTGAGGCTGCTTCAAGGAGACTATTGGGCATAGTTCTTTTAAACTCTTACTGAACCAGGCGATGTTCACGACCATATGGACATACCCATGAGAACTAATACTCTTGTTAGAGAGGTAGTTGTGTGAAGTATATCATCGTTTACACTAAACGACAGAATAGTTCAAGGACATCACTTCTACTGGTCAGCTAGTAAAGTAAATGTACTTTCACAAAGGGAAGGTTCAAAGGAGGAAACCTACCTATTCTATGCAACTATCAATCATAGATTCTATCACCACATTGAGTCAAAATGGTTTTGATTAAATGATTAATTTCATTCATGTGAGAGATTGTTAGAAAATGATAATTTTGGAGCTTTGAATGAGAAACTGATTCAAACGCTGTTGAGGAAAAATGTGGAACCAATTGTTGGTTAGTAAATGTGTAACGATGCACAACGTGGGTAACGTGAATGTCCGGACCGGCCTGGCCCTTCGTGGGCTTGCGGATATTTTAACCCAAATATTTCCTCAAAAAGAGCATATCATTTCCAATTATGTTTTGGAATTAAAAGGATAAATATAAAAAGCTTATGTTAATTCAGACAATAATTCTGGAAACATCTCTTTTAAGACTCATTAATTCTCAAATCATAAATGCTCCATTAGGTCAAAAGTTTTCTTATACCCCTCGTGAAATTCCTATAAATAGCGTGTAAACCTTTTAGGTTTCACACAACTCAAAAACACAGAAATTTCTATTGTTTTATTCTGTGACTTTCAAAAGTAGTTTTTGGTGATAGGAGAAGGCAAGGTTGTAGTTCGTCATCTCTGCAGTTGTGCTATTGTAGCTGATCATTTAATTGTTGTATTCTGGGAGACAGACAACCAAAAATCTAAAGCACCAAGGAGTGACTGAAAATCTGTTTTGAGGAAATTGTGTAGCTATAGGCCTCAATTCGTTCCCAATCAGTTTGTTTTAGATATGTTGTATCTATATTTTTTATTTTATTCGTTCAATATTTCAATATAATACTTATATTTTATTGATTTATTATTTCTTAGATTAACAATTTTCTAACAGAGACTGTATCATTTGGATGCCAGGAAGATTAAGGTATCGGGTGTCCCTAAAGTGGGTTGCTTTCAATTTGAGATCGACACACATTTACGTGCCGATGATTGTGTAGTAATGGAAGATATCAAGAACAACTCTGCATCATATGGAAGATATATAACTCGAAGTTGAAGAACGTACTCGAAGATCTTACGAAAAGCCTTCCGGGATCAATATTCGTTTATGTCAATAATTATGCCGTAATGGAAGATATCAAGAACAACTCTGCATCATATGGTGAGATTCAACAATGAACTTTAGATTTGGGATTTGGAAATTTTCATGAGGTTTAAACTTTTTTTTCGTTTTCAGGATTCCAGAACACGGATTATGCTTGTTGTGAAGTGATCGGGAGACATGGCGGTCTGATCCCTTGCATATCGGAGTCTCAAGTGTGTCCAGATCGGAGTATGTTTTCTGGGATGCATTCCATCTGACGGATGTTTTAATTTCAGCAAAGCATGCATTGGATGGCGGCTTTGAATACGTTTCACCCATCAATATTCGAGAACTTGTTAATTCTCGATGATATGTCATTGTCTAATTCATTTTTTACTCTTTTGTTGTGTGTAAACTCTATCATCTGGTTCATTAATGTCACATTATCATTTTTTAAAACGGGTATTTTATTATATTTTTATAGGATCAGTTCATCAAATGTCCTCAAAATATTATCCAGATCCTAATTTAGTTTCTAAACATTCTCAAAGTTATTAGTATGGTATCAATTAGGTTCTTCCATCAACCTAGTTGTCAATATCGTCGATTTAATATCATGCGGAGCACATTTGAAATGTGTGGATTAAAATATAAACACATGTATATTTACTGCGTGAACAAATGGTTACTCATTTAAAAATTAAAAGTCATTAGAGTTTAAGTTGAACTTCGAGTCTAGAATTTTTAATTGAGTTGAATCAAAATATTTTTATACGATGTCTAAAGTATTCAAATGCTTTAAATCCGTAAATTAGAAGATATTTCGTGAATCAAGATATTTAGTTTCTAAACGTTCTCAAAGTTATTAGTATGGTATCAATTAGGTTCTTCCATCGACCTAGTTGTAAATATCGTCGATTTAATCTCACGCGGAGCACATTTGAAATGTGTGAATTAAAATATAAACATATGTATATTTACTGCGTGAACAAATGGTTACTCATTTAAAAATTAAAAGTCATTCGAGTTTAAGTTGAGCTTCCAGTCTCGAATTTTTAATTGAGTTGAATCTAGATATTTTTATACAATGTCTAAAGTATTCAAACGTTTTAAATCCTAAATTAAAAGATATTTCGTGAATAAGTGCGCTCAAACCCACGTCCTTCTAAAAGTTGCAAGAACAACGATATTAATCAAGCTAAGACTCAATTGGATTGAACCAAAGACATTTTGTAACTTACGTGAAACATAACAATAGCACACTGATTATACAAAGAAAACCAAACTCCAGCACAGATAACAGATTGTTGTTATCAGTGTTGGATTTTCATAGGAAATAGATTGATCTAATCATGTATATAAACGCAGCAGAAAAATATTATCTTATGAAGAATTTCCAAGATCTCATAATATTATATTAATGTACGAAGGGGAAATCAAAAATTACCTTGATTTATGATTCAAGAATCCGTTTGTGTTGAGGCGCTGCCTTTCTGAAGGACGACCGTCTTCTACAAGTATCCACATGCGAATAGATGACGAATGGCTATCATAATGCTAGTTCCAATAAAGATTTCAAAAATCTAATATTTGTGGTTTTGGTGGCTATTTTCGAAGAAAAAACACTTAGATCGCCCCAAAACCCTTGGCATACATATATATATATATATATGACTTGAATAGGGTTAGGTTGAGTTCACTATTATAATTTAATTAACACTCTCTTTTAAATAAATTATAATTTAAAATGAATTCTTTTATCTTATAAAGAATTTAAATTTAACCAACTTTAGATAAAGTGATTTATTTAATAATATTATTTATTTAAAATAAATAAATAATATATTCCGTATTTGATAAGGAATTTAAATTCAATCAAATCTAGATAATGAGATTATTTGATAATATTATTTATTTATATTATTTTTGAAAAATAATAAAATAAATAAGATATCCTATTATGGATTTAACCTTTTAAATTCGAATAAATAATCTCTAATAATATAATTTAAAATAATCTCATTATCTTAAATTTATTATTGAGAGTAATAACCACAACCGTTCTTATCCATTCTTAGTGTGCGAACTTATAGGTTCATTCAACGTTGATAGTAGATAAAATCACATTTTATTCTACAAGTCATAAGTGGCTCTAGCAAGACATTATGACTACCCAAGTTAAATGAAAAGCTCATAATCCGAGACAACCTTAATTTAGTTTATGTCATAATCTTTTTATCTCACGATATCTTGATAGAATATAAGGCATGAAAAATGTTAACCTTATATCGTTCTATCTTTAGTTTCTCGATGCCCAATTGAACTGACTAAACAAATGACATTAATCTCTATCAACTCATTTGAGCACCACTATGCATTTCTCAGTCTCAATCATCGAGGGGCCCAAAGATATCTCTCTTATGTTAAGAGGGATAAATTCTATCTTAATCACTCACATCTCACTGTATAATTCTTTATTATGTTCATGCATAACCTTTATAATCGTCCGATTAAAAACGATGTTTGACTATGTTAAAACATAATAGTCATCATGTTGAGAAACATAGCAAATTCAGGTCTAAGTACTCAATGTCACAATTGTTTAAAGATTAATATATAACTTTAATCCATGTATTAATCTTAAGACGAGTCGATCCTAATATTTGTTCTCAACAAATACATATATGAATTTGATTTGAATCTCATTCACATATTCATCTTATGAATATCTATCAAACTTCATACTAATCTTATCTTATTATTGTTCCCACAATAATAACTGATTAGGGATATTTAGAATAATAATATTCAACGATACAAAAGCATGCAAATTTATCATAATAATAAATTCAATAATCAAAATATCATGTCCATACAATAGGAATGTATATATTAAGGAAAGATGGAAGTTTTGGTTGCAGAGAACGTTAAATGAGCTACTTCAAAGATACACGCCTCTGTCTACGAGCAACACGATGCACTTGCCGTCCGTTCTGCAGGTCTATCCATGAGAACCATTTCAGCAGGGTTTTGTGCAGGCTGAACTCTAGGTAATCTTTTAGCTGTCCGGGGAGGGAAAATTAGTAGGCCGCTGACTCACCTAAAAAAGAATGTTCTCTGAGGGGGGACTTAAACGAAACAACAAATTAAACTTACCTATTTCGTAGAAAATGTCATTGACATTGGATGCAGTCCTTGCAGAATTTTCCATGAAGAAAAGGCCGTTCTCTTGAGCATAAGTATTTGCTTCCTGTATCATCAAGGAGAATAACGTCAAATGGATGTTTGCATGTATGTCAATGTTAAACCGAAATTGCACCATGAATCTATGATTAGTTTGAATGTCAAAAACCGGAAACTAAACTAATTGTAGCAATCGTTCCTACCAAACAATGCTAGGAATTACTGATTACTAGTAATGCTATAATGTAATATGTGGTACTTGGACTCGGGTTTAAGAGTCTGATACAGTATGAGTCCATCATGGTTATGTTCAGATTTTCTTTCTAAGTTTTCCCTAAATCCTAGCATTTTAAGGGTCTTTGTAGAGTCGTATCGTATCGGAAATGTGTAGTGTAGTTCAAGAAAAACGAAGAGTTAGAGAAATATAGAAACTAATAACTTGCCTCTGATGCCACCTTCCTTTCATCGAGTAAATCAGCTTTGTTCCCAGCAAGTGCTGTTACCATATTACGATTGCCTTCAAAATACAAGGACAAGAAGAATTTCAACATCAAAATTAGAATTCAAAGAATCATCGAGAAGAATGTCGACCAGGGAGTAGAAACAGAAAATGAGTACCTTGTGATTGAAGTTCCTGGACCCATTTTTTGGCTCTCTCGACTACAAAATAAGAAAGCTATTACCATTCTTTCAGATACTCAATGTCATTGTGTCGATGCATCAGCAAGACAAAACCTAGTCGAACATTGTGTTCCAGACACATTGTTGAAATTAGATTCAAAGAAAGATATAAAAGTTTTAATTCCTTCATCTCCCACTGTCACATTTAGAGCAGTAGGCATTTTCGTGTTTACATTACCAAATCACAAAGAGAAGACACAGGTTAACCATCATGAACTTACTTGATTTGTTATATCGTAAACAACAATCGCAGCCGCAGCTCCCCTGTAATACATTGGTGCCAAGCTATGGTACCTCTCTTGACCGGCGGTATCCCAAATCTTGAACTTTACAGTCGCGTCATTCACTGCCACTGTCTGGGAGAAAAAAGCCGCTCCTATGGTCGACTCCTACATATTACAATTGATGTCAAACAATAACTCAAAATTCGAATCAATAATGTTTGAACTCAGAGAATCCATAACGGCACAAACCTGAAATTCGACGAATTGCCCTTTAACAAAGCGCAAAACAAGACTCGACTTTCCAGCTCCGAGATCCCCAAGTAGAACCTGAAGAATAAAACACATTAACAACTCATACATGCAACAAACACCAGTTCAAAGATCGAACTGAAGACACAACATAACTTTCTGGTATAATCACAACAAATTAGACACTCGAAATTCTAGAATACATGATTGCTACATGGGATTTGATCGACTCTAAAACCAGTCACCAAAATCGAAAGAATATTTTGCAAAACTAAGCAAAAACCATATAATAATTCGGATAAAAATCAAACATGAAGAACAATCCATCAAGACCCAGATGATAATTCAGCATCTAAATCCGACCCAAAGAACAAAATTCAAGTTAAAAATATATAACCAATAAATAATGTTGGATTTAAATCCGTAATAGTGGGCACATATGTATAATGTATATTGCTATTTTAAAGTATGACACAAAATTAAGTGACCAATTATGTTAGGCGTGTCATGGGTATTAAAATGTCATGGAAATAAAAGTGTAGATACCATAAGATGTATTTATAATTCGATGAGGGGCAGAGTTATAAATACTTAATAGTTGATTATTAAATCAACTATATAAAGAGGTAGTGGTCCCCAAGAAATAGGTTAACTTGTTTTTCTCTCCTTCCCCGTCAGAGAGTTTTACGTCAAGAGAAAATCTATCTTCTTGGAAGATCAATACCAAAGATTTGGATTTCAACATCAAGATTCAAGGTTTTCAGTCTATAGATTAATTCAGGTACGCTTCCGCAATTCAGTTCATTCAGTTTATTGTTCTTGATGATTTGACATGATAGATCCTGGGTTTAGATTTCATATTAAGTTACGATTTGGTTCTAACAAGTGGTATCAGAGCCAGAGTATGTCGAATCATTGAGAATTAATTGATATTTAGGGTTTATCGTATGATTCTATTTTTGTTTATCTTACGATAACATATTATGCTTCTATTAAGGTTTCGGTGATGTTATCATCGCATATAGTGCTTTTTGTATATGCATTTGTGCGATTATTTTTTCTTCTTCTCAGAATTTCATTAACAAAAAGGGGTTTGCGATTGGATTAAAACAAATCTGAATTTGTGAAATTTCCCCCTACCGATTAGTTATGATTGCTTATTTAATTAAGTTTAATATTCCCACGATTAAAATTCTAGGCAAATATGTTTTCTGTTTTGGACGTTTCTATGCAATTATGTTGAAAGCATATTTATGTTTAGAATTCTATAGTCAATCATAACTAATTTAGCGGCAATTATGTTTCTGTTTTTTGTAACCTAGGTTAATGACATTTAACTTATAATTTGGATGTACAATGTTATTAATCTATAATATATATTATTTAAAATATATATTCGATTCGGTTTGATTAAAATTTTAATTTTAATCGTTATTAAAAAAAAGTCTGACTTGAGCTTTGTCGTGATAAATTTATCATGACTTAAAAATTTTATAATCAGGTTAGCTCTCGAATTATATTCGGTTTATGTCTAATAAATTATGGTTGAATTTTGTTGAATCATGTTTAGTTTTGTGCAAAATATTTGCTTAAATTTATTTGACGTTATGCTTGATTATGCCGTTAATGTTATCTACGGAATATACATTTGGTTTTGGTTTTGAAAAGCATGTCATTAATCTTATGAAATTCATATTCTATTGAGTTTTGACCAGAAAATTTCAATTTTGATTATTAGATTATTATGGATATTTTTAAGGAATTATGGATCCATGCAATTTTCGTTAAGCTATTTGAATTGAATGAAGTTTCATGGTGCTACTGATATTGTAACTTATTAATTATATTTATGTTTGGTTTCTTATATTTTATGGTTATTGGAACAGCATGCTTTGAATGATATAATTTGGTTTTTGTAAAGCATTTGTTGTTATTAATATGGAATATAGATTTAATTTGGTTTGTTTGTAAATCAATTTTATTGATATATAAATTTTGGCATAATGTTTTGTAGAAATAATAAAAATGGCAAATGCATGTTTAAGGTATATTTTGAGAAACAGTCAGTTTTTTCGATTTCTGATAGCCCCATATAGACAACCTTATTTCGGGTTATTTCAGAAACTTAAGTGTTATCAGAAATTTAAGTTTTGACTGTTACAATTTTTAAATTTGAATATCGGTACATTTATGTTATATATTTTAAGATAAATTAATTGAAGCATTAAGTCACCAAAGTGACCTCTATTGTAGAAATTATTTTATTTTAATATATAGAAGATTTTCTGCGTCTAAGTCGGATTATGTTAGTATTAATCGGCCCAAAGGAAGGTTAATAATTAACATTATTACATGTGCAACTGTGGTAATAAACATGTGATAATTATTCAATTTTATATGTGAGCAATAAATCGGCCCAAAGGAAGATTTCTGTTTGACATGTTCTTATTATCAATGTTTGATTACTGTACCAAGATATCACTTGCAAGTTAATGTTTTGTCCAAAGATGAAATATTAATGGAGTGTCCGGTATCTTGATATGAGATTTACCTTTATTTAAATTTACTATTATTTTGGTTATCTTTTAATTTGATTGAAAGATAAAATTAAGAAAAATATTTTGAAACAATTAAATTCATATTTTGGCTTCGAATGTCTAATATTTTAATGGATTAATTGAAACATAATGTCACCAAAGTGATCACTTTTGTGTATATTAGTTTATTTAAAATATTAAGATAATTATGGGTTTTTGTAATTCATGCGTTTATTAATTGGCCCAAAGGAAAGTTAATATTTGGCCGAATTACAACAACAACTGTGATGATAAATGTGTGACAATTATATGGTATTTTATGTGAACAATATGTTAGTCCAAAGATTAATCTATTGTTTGACATAGTTTATTGTCGATGTTTGATTGCTATAACAAGAGTATCGCTTACTGATTAATATTCTTGTCCAAAGACTTGATATTAATGTTGTGCTTGGTATCTTGAGGGAACTAGCCATTATTTTGAATTTATTTGTTTACTTATGAATATTTACGTGAGCTTGTTTTTATTTTATTTATTTATTTTTGTTCTATATTTAGGTAATTTATCTTTCTTTGTCACAAATCTCATTAAATACATTCTACACTCATGTTTAGTAAAACTAGTTTCAAGGAATAGAAAAGACACTTACATATAGTATTTGGTAGTATTTGGTTGTATGAACAGACTTTTTGCACTAAGGGAAGAATAACTTGTACCCTCTCACTGGTAAGCACCCATAAAAAGGGATTTTGAGAGGAGAAATTGTTCAAATTGTACGAGTCTAATGATCATAAAGAACAACATTCTATAAGTCTTTAGGAACACAAATCTAAAGAGATTACTCATATTAAGGGTTTCCTTGATGAAATTAAGAAATGATTTACCCAAAACATTAAGGTTAAGATGACATCACTTATGTCTTCTTTGATGTCTATGAAGTATAAGGGTCAAGGAAATGTGAGGAAGTACATTATGAAAAATGTTTAATATTGCTTCAAAATTTAAGGCACATAAGATCAAACTTTCTAACAATTGTTTGTTCTTATGATTTTGGTATCGCTTCCTATACAATTTAACCAATTCAAAATTAGTTACAACTGTCAAAAAGAGAAATAGACTTTAAATGAGCTTATTTCTAATTGTGTTAAAGAGGAAGAAAAGTTGAAGCATTATAAGTGTAAAAGTACTCATTCGGTTAGTGCTCATTTAGTTAGTGTCTCTAAGAATAAGGGCAATAAAAAATATATTAGAATAAAGTTACTAAAGGTCCTAATCAAAAGAAACAACAATAAGTTACAAAGTATTGATTCTTTTGTATAAGTTAGGACATATGTGAAGAAATTAAACTTCAAAAGTGAGCAACTACTTCGGTTATTTTGAGTGATCCATGGGCTGTAAATTTTATAACATTTTTAGGATGTTGAGTTTGGATGGAGAAATAAGGTTAGATACATTGCTATTGAGGGGAAGTTGAATTATAATTTAATTCATACTATCACTTTTAATGATGTTTAGGTTTTTACACCTATCATTAATCAAGAAGTGAATCAAGTGCCTCAGCAAAACAATGTTGAACAACTCCCATTCAAGATAAGGTAATTGTTTCAGAAGAACAAACTCAACAACCTTAAAAAAAAGTGTCGTTAAAGATATCCACGAGAGGAAGGAGAAATACTATTCTAGATTATTACTTTGTATTTATTCAAGAAAATAAGGATAATAATGGAATGATAGAAAATGATTCAATCATTTTTTATCAAATAATAAAAGTTCTGACTCTCAAAAGTGGATTGATGTCATTCAAGAAGAGTATAATTTTATGCAAGACAATAAAGTTTAGGAACTTGTCTCATTATGTGAAGGTGCAAACCAATTGGTTGTAAATGGATATTTAAAACCAAGAGGGATGCAAATGATAATGTGGACAAGTATAAGGCATGACTTGTATCTAAAGGATATACTCTAAAAGAAGACATTGATTTTGTGGAGACTTTCTCTCAAGTTTTATTGAAAGAATCTTTTAAGATAATCATGACGCTTATTGCTTATTTTAATCTTGAGCTACATAAGATGGATGTTACGCTTGTATTTTTCAATGGTGACATTGAAGAAACAAATTTATGGTACAATCATAGATTTGTGTCTAATGATACAAAATCAATGATATGTAAATTAAAGAAATTCATCTATGAGCTTAAGTTGGACTCTCATTAACGAAATTATAAATTTTATATTGTTTATCTCATTTGGTTTTGAGATAAATTTGGTTCACAATTCTATATACTACTGATTCGGTGGGAGTAAACCAAGTGATACTCGTATTACTAAAGAAGACAAATTTAGTCTTACTCAATGCCCTAAAAGTAACCTTGAAATTAAAAAAAATACAAAAGATTCCAAGTGCATAATCTATTGAGAATTTAATTTATGCTCAAGTATGTATGCGTTCGGATATTGCATACATTGTTAGAATGTTAGACAGATATTTAAGCAATTCTAGTTTGAACCATTAGATAGCAGCCAATAGGGTTATGAGATATGTTTAGAGAACAAAAAAATTACATGCTCACATATCGGAGTTCGTAAGTTAGAGATCATCAAGTTTCTGAGACTTTGATTCTATTAGAATATTGATGCAAAAGAATTTTTGTCACATGGGCTGCTAATTATAGATTGAATAGAAAGATCACTTGGTTATTTTGTGACAATAAATATGCATTCATTTATTCTATAAACAATAGGAACACTTTAAATTTGAAGCACATAAATATTAAGTTCCTAGTTGTTAAAGAAAATTCAGAATGGTTGTGTGTCTATAGAGCATCTTTGGTACAAACTCCATAATTGCGCGCTTTATTAAGAAACCGACACCCTAGGTCTTTCATGAGCACACTACTCATGTGGGTGTAATGTTATTTAAGGATATTCAGTTTTAGTGGGAGTTTGTAATTTTGAAAAATGCTCATTCGTTTTAGACACAATTTGATTACTTGATTTAAGGATATTTTAAGATTATTTTCTCAGAAATAAAGTTCTTTTGGTTTATGCACACTGAATTGAGAAAGTTTGATCTCGCTAAGGTTTAGGAGGACCAGTTGGAAATAGACATGTTTGGTTCACATTTCATGTAATTTTCCATGCTACGCATCCATGATTGATCTATGTCATTTGACTATATTTGTATACGTGACCATTGATGGGTCTTGTCATGATTGATACGACAAAGGCTGCTTTGATCCTATATGGATATAGTTGATGGACGAGATTGTTACAGAATACCTATTATATAATAGCAAATTTTGAGCTCATAAGGTTATACATTTGTCAGGAAACATATGTTGCCCAAGTGGGAGATTGTTGGATTTAAATCCGTAATAGTGGGCACATATGTATAATGTATATTGCTATTTTAAAGTATGACACAAAATTAAGTGACCAATTATGTTAGGCGTGTCATGGGTATTAAAATGACATGGAAATAAAAGTGTAGATACCATAAGATGTATTTATAATTCGATGAGGGGCAGAGTTATAAATACTTAATAGTTGATTATTAAATCAACTATATAAAGAGGTAGTGGTCCCCAAGAAATAGGTTAACTTGTTTTTCTCTCCTTCCCCGTCAGAGAGTTTTACGTCAAGAGAAAATCTATCTTCTTGGAAGATCAATACCAAAGATTTGGATTTCAACATCAAGATTCAAGGTTTTCAGTCTATAGATTAATTCAGGTACGCTTCCGCAATTCAGTTCATTCAGTTTATTGTTCTTGATGATTTGACATGATAGATCCTGGGTTTAGATTTCATATTAAGTTACGATTTGGTTCTAACAAATAATTCACATAAAAAGCAAACATGAAGCACAATGTGATCAAGACCCAGATCATAGTTCAACATCTAAAGCCGACCCAAAGCAAAAAAATTCAATCTTAAAGGAGGGTTTAAAGGATCAAAAGAGAGGGATAGAGAGAGAACGAACTAATTTAGCATTGATGTTCTTGTTTCCGGTGGTGGCCATGAGATCTTCTTGTTAAACAGATTTATGTTTTAGCCAAATCAAAAGAGATCAATAAAATAAATAAGAATTATGCAGTCAATCCAAAATGAAATTGAGAAGTGTGGATTGGATTGTTGAAGAAGAAAACACGGGGGGGGGGGGGGAGGATTTGATGAATAGGACTGTGAAAAAGGTAAAGGGACATAACCAAAACCGAAGTCTCCTTAGGAAGACTTCTAAAACTATTCTTCTCTTATGTGGAATTATTTTGGCTTAGTTATCAAAATGGCCCCTAAATTGTACCTATTTCTCCACCTAAGTATCTAATTTTATTTTTGTTAATTGCTTTTGTAAGTCCCTGTGCATGAACATACAAATCTGAGTGAAGGGGTCATGGAAAATAGGCACGCAGCCGTTGGAGCTTGGACCAAACTTTGTCATGTTTGATTCCCTTGTTATCAATTTGAATTCAACTACTCAGTTACGCGAACACGATTGCATTGTCGCATGTGGACTGGGATTAGCATTGGAATCCTCTGTTAAACTAATTGCATCAGCCTTGTCAGTCTGCACTGGAATGCGTTCAAAACCGTTTGGTCAAGCTACCTGTAGCCTGTAAGCCTTCAAAGATGCCCCTATAATTCAGCTTGCAAGACTGTTACAATGCACCCGCCCTTGTTATAACCCATATCCGAGCCCTGTCGAGCTACGGAAGACACCCCCTATTGAAGCTTGACCCATGGAGAAGGAGACAGCACCATTGGTACTGAGAGCAACTCACCATGGGGGAGGTGATTATCATTGGATCATGACAATCGCCTTAGCACATGAAGTTTGTCTATTATTAGTTGAAAATAATTGATTAGATTTTCAAATGAATCGAGCTTGAATGAACAAGACTATGTTCATGTTCGTTTGTTTATTTTTAAAGGTGTTCATGTTCGGTTTGTGTTCGTTTAAATTTTTAATATTATGTTTGTGTTCGTTTATTTGTTTTTGAAGGTGTTCGTGTTTGTTTGTTTAGTGTTCGCGGACGTGTTCATTTAAGTGTTCGAGAACGTGTTCGTTTAAGTGTTCACGAACGTGTTCGTTTAAGTGTTCACGAACGGGTTCATTTAAGTGTTCATGAACGTGTTCATTTCAGTGTTCAAGAACGTGTTCTTTTATTCGTTCGCGAACACGTTCGTTTATATGTTCAAAAATGTTAACTACATTAACAATAAATAAAACAAAAGCAACAAAATAAAACTTACATTTCAACGTGAACTTATATAACATCCTTAGCAACAACAAAAAGTAGTATTTAGATACATCCACAAACATTTTCATCCTATAAACGAGCTTATAAACGAGCCTATAAACAAGTTTGTTCGTGAACATAAACAAACCGAACATTCATTTGTTCGTGTTCGTTCATCTATTAAACGAACATAAAATTTTTGTTCATACTCTTTTATTTAGCTTAATAAAAGAACTTTATACAAACGGTTCGTCGAACGCTCTGTTCATTTACGCCCATAATTTTCATGTGATATTGGTTCCGCGATTGAATAATAATAAGAAAGATCTTGACGTTCATCGCTTTAGCTGCAGCAACTAATGTAGTTATCAATTTGAATGTACAAATAGTATTATAAATACATAGTATCACTTACATAAAATTAAAAATAATGGGACTAAATCTCAAATTTTATCATAATAAAGGACTAAGACAGGAATTAGACCCTATAAGTCCTTTGACTCATCAGTATGCACACCTTTTCCACACGTGGAAAAAGGCTATTACTTTTCATCTAACCCCCTCCTCAGTCCGCGTTAAAGAATCATTGTTTATTAAATTAAAATATATATAGTAGCAACTATAAAATAAATCATCAAATTATAATTTTTTTTTGTAACATGTGTTTAAAGTATTTTTTGACTGAAATAGGTGCCTAAAGTTTCATTTTTAGCTGAAATAAGTGCCTAAAGTATTTTTTGGCTGAAATAGGTGCCTAAACTTTCATTTTTTGTTGAAATAGGTGCCCAAATAGGTTCCAAAATTGACTTTAAAACAAGCCAAAAATGAAAGTTTAGGCACCTATTTCAAAAAAAATAAACTAAACACTTATTACAAAAAAAGAAACATAGTTTAGGCACTTATTTTATAGTTTAGCCTATATTATATTTAGTAATTCGAAACTAATAGTTCTTTTGTCAACTTGTCGTAATTATTTCATATACTAACACTAAAATTTTTATTTTTATAAATATGGCTAATTTTACTCTAAAAATTAAAATTCTAACTCTAATTATAAAATTTTAAACTCTAACCTAAATTGTAACTATAAAGCATAAATTTTAAACCTTATAACCTAACTAACTTAAACTGAACCCTAAAAGAATGAATTAAACCCGCTTATAAAAAATAAATTTTTACCGTCAGTGCATAAAATATTTTTTCATAAATTAAACATTAAAAATACTTTTTAATATAAAAGTGAATATACGAATTTATGATTATATAAATATCTATTGGATCTAGTGGTAAATTCAATATTTTCTTTATTCTTCTAGATAATTTGTTAATTATCAGGCGTGATTTTAAAACTATCAATTAAGATATAATATTCGTGTTTGAATGTGAGTATCAAAATAAAGATACACATATAATACATGTGTTCATTTTTTTTCTTTAATATATTTTTTAAAATTTTAAATTATTTACCGACATGACATGTAAAATAAATAATTCTACGTCAGTATAGAGCACCCCGACTTGTAGTGCAAATTGCAAACTCCACATCAACAATGTTAAAATTGTCAAAGTCAAGTAAAGCATTCAAAAAAAGTCAAATGACCAAAAAGAGCATCTCGAGGGGAAAACAAATTCAGATACAAATTGTATTTTTTTAAGAAAAAAAAACATAGGTACCAAGTTAGAAAAAGTGACAAGTTCAGGTACCAAATCATTTAATTAACCCTTAGTTTAACAAGAATACGCCCTGGGAGCTGCATTTGATAAACCAAAACCTAAAGTTCAAGGGTTCAATGATTAACCTCTCAAGAATCTAAGGACTTCGTTTGTAAACATATACTCCGAAGCTCACTCAGATAACCATAAATGAAAAGGTAAACCAGATGAAGATGTTTAGCTCAATGGCAAAATTTAAAATGTTCCAAGGGAAAACCATAACCTTCTGTTGTCTAGGGGGTAATAGAGCTATCGCTTTTTTCTTCCACCCTTTGCGGATTTGGAAGATCCCGTGGTACTTGATGTCGATGGAGCTTCCTGCTTCTTAGTCCTCCCCGGATGTCTAGGTACCAACTCCGCAACTTGGAGCATCAGCTGTTTCCCTGCAACCAGGCAAAATATGGAACTATGGTCTTTTGATAGAGGATTTCTGTCTTCTAGTTTCACGGCATAATTCATTCCAGACACGGGCAACACCACTCCCTTCATAATCTAATTTCGTAAAATCGAAGATTGAAAGTGCTTTCACACTATCAAATAACTCACAACACGTTTCTACGGAAAATATGGCACTTTTTTCCAGAGTTCAAGTATTATTCTCAAGCTCAAAACTGGCAGTAAAATTATTTTGAAAACTACACTTGAAGGAATGGCTGGATTGCATAAAGTCCCATCCTCCTTTCCTCACTCTCCCTCTTTGCACGAAATCTCGAGGATATGCCTTGTCAATCTGTACAAATCAACTTTTAACTCGATTATATAACAAATATAAAGAACTAGTTTGTTCAAACAGCTGATTGAGTAAAAATTTGATGAAGCATGCAACAAGAGTGAGATGAATAAGTTATTTGGCATATTTCGAACACCCCAAGTTACTAGATGTTAGGCAAACGGTTTTTCCATCCTAGTCATAGGATGCCCAAAATCATTTAGCTAAACAAAGTTTACAAGAGACATGGACAATAACAGCGAGTGCTAAACTTCAACTAAAGATAGATTTCGGAAATAGCGCACAAGCAAAGGGAGAAATCAACAATGGATAAGGTGAAACACTGCATGTGTAGACCAGCACTCTTGGATGGACCCTTGAATGATGAAAGGAGCAGTGCACGAAAAACCCAAAAATCATGCTTGTGGCATTTAGAGACCATAAGAGTTTTAAATCCTCAAATGAGGCAATATATATCGTGGTGACAGCCCTCGGTTAATTTTCATTCACCCAAGGAAATAGTAACTGTTAGAACAAATGGATAATAGTAAATCCTAAATGTCAATTTATGGGTAGATTTCCGGAACGGGGCAGAGGGAAGCAATGATAAAAAGCAACAAGAGTAAGACAGATCTTCATTTATTTCGATTGTCACAGAAGGAAATACGTATAATTGTTGTTATCCACAAAAGATTCCGATCATTGCTGATGGAACTATTTAATAAGTTACTTGAAACCTCGGGTTCTAATCAGGCAAAAAGTTCATATTAGATTCAGTATCATCTCCGCAATGGCATCACAAATCATACAAGAACAAACCTCGATGGCATTCGGGACTTTGAGATGGCTACAGCAATCAGCGATTTCAACACAAGTAGGATTTTCACATGCTTTAGCCAAGCTGATTCATCTTCCCTCGGCTTAGGTTTTCTTTGAATTAATATAAACAGGATAAAAAACCACCCATTTCTTTATGTTGGGGGCTTCTCCATTCATCGTCTCTTATCTGAATCCAACAACATATCATAGAATTCAGCAATAAAAAAACTTACAAAAAAAAATATTTCAGAACTGAAATTATTATTCAATAACTCCTAATAAACGTGTCAATGCCAGAAACACTGTAAATAAAGCATTTATTTAAAAAAATGCTCGAAACCATACACAGATGAAATTAAACAAAAAACTTCTAAATCTACACGAGGAAAACAACAATGATAGAGGTGGATAAACCCTAGAAATACAATCCCAAAAATCCAATATTTATTAAGTAAAATCTCCACAAACAAGCAATGTTTTAACAAATAAGATTGAAGTCAAATATCTGGTCAATTACTCGAAAAATCACACTGAGAACAGTCAAAAGTCGGTAAAAACACAGAATTTGAATAATGGGAAAAGCATAACCCTACATAAAAACTCAATTTTTAGGGGGAAAAACTTGTTTTCTTCTCCATTAAATTAATTGATCCAAAATCAAAACTAATAACTCATTTTCCATCAAAATCAGTGGCAAATTAACTAAAACTCTTCTTTATAGCCTAAATTTACCGATTCCGGTGACTGTTGATCGGCGTAGAGTCGGATCTGGCTTCAAAGCCTTGAGTTGCTCGAATCCTTAAGCCTCCAGCTAAATGCGAAAGCGTTTTCTAAACACGTGCGAGCGCGCCTAGACTTGGTGTGCGTTTTTTCCCCCCCTAATTTGAAAACTAAATACCATTTAATGGGCCTAGTTATGGGCTGAATTGTTTTAGTAGGTATAAAAGTTCGTTCGATATTTTGTACGGTTCAAGTAGAACGAAGAGGAACCGAAAATAAATTATACTTCTATCACTTTAAAATTTTCGTGAGGACCTTTTAAGTTAGTACTTAAAAACTTTTGCTCTCAGGTTGATACCTAAACTTTAATTTCATGCATTATTTTGGCACTTTTATTAATAATTTTAGTCCCAAAATTTATATAGTCTATCGATCTTATCCTAATTCAAAACAATTCAATAAATTTAACTTTTCATATTTGAATATTTTGCCAATTTAGCATTTTTACTATATTATAAAACCAAATGAGTTGTATCAAGCAACAGCTGGAAGACTGCATTCTACAATAAAAAACAACAAGTTATTGTTAAACTTTTATTATATAGAAAAATAATATAACATTTATGTAAGAGGAACAAACAATTTAAGAGAATAACAAAGATAGATTGATAGAATTTTTAAATATATAGGGCTAAATTTATTGACTTATTTCGAATCATGACCAAATTGATAGAATGTATAAGTTTTTATACCAGTTTGGGAAAAAATATCTAGTTCAAATACCAACTTGAGATAAAAAATTCTTTAAGTACCGACTCGTGAGAAGATGGCTAGTTCATGTACCAATTTAGAAGCAATAATTCTTTAGGTGTCAACCTGGGAAAAGATACCTAGTTTAAGTATCAAACGTATATTTAAACTTTTTTTCAAAATATTGTTAATGTTATATATAAATGTATCTCAATTACATACATAAAATTTAAATTTTTAATTAAACTCAATTACTAAATTAAAGGATGACATCTTATCTTTTTATGCAATTATAGAAAATAGTTAAAATAAAAGAATTAGAATTATGTTATAAATAAATAATTCTTGTGCCAACTAGTACCACATGGTACGCACAAGTACATGCCAATGGTGACTAAAATGATCAAAACATATTCAAACGATTGAAACACGTCAAAAATTTGAACGAAAATAATATTAACCTATTTAATATTGATTTAAGATAAAAATTAATAGTATAATATGATACAATCGATATCGATATAATATTGACTATCATAATAACCACCTAGCGACTTTTAACATGTACCTTGAAACAAACACTATATTAAATCCAAAAATTAAATTGTTAGGCCGAGTAATAAAGGATTTGATATCTCTAACTTAAAGTTTTATTTTTCGAATCTTATGAACGAAAGAAAATGACCAAACTGTTAGGTCGAGTAATAAGTGTTGGTAGAACTTTGTTTTCATTCGAAAATTCGACTCAGTTCAGTTAGAGTTTTAGCCGAGTTTATTATTGTTATTATATACCGGGAAATCGTGTAAAAGAAAATGATCAAACATCTAAACAGAAACAAAACTCTCTCCATTCTTTTTCTTATTTATATTATTCAAAACTTAATATTTTCTTAAGAAATGTCGAACTCTTTAACAATCGGACCAACAAATGTAGATGATTGCAAGAGTTTGTTACTAGTATTTCCTTTCTTCATTTCTGGAATTTATCCAAACTAAATTTGGGCTTAAATTCAATCACAAAACTTGAATTGGATTGAGTGGGCTAATATGGCCCTTTTCAAGCCCAAAAAGTTATATTTGAGCTCAAATTCATTGCCCCAATTTAACAAAATAATAACTATAAATTTTGTGATTAGTATTTTAATATATATATATATATATATCAGGTGACAATCACGTGTCATTTTTTTGTTGATCGATGATCATATTAGAATTTTGCATACTCAATATCGAAAAATACTACTTTCTTTGTTATTTGTATAGAAAATAGGTAGAGAAAATAATTATAACATGAGCATAATACAAACAATAAGTAAATAAATAAACATATTATGAATATATAAAAATCTTAAGACAAAGAATTTTGAATCATTAACGGATGTAATATTGATTTTGTTGATCATCTCTTATACAACACTACTTAAGCGTCAAGTTAGATAGTCGCATAGAGATTTATTTGTTGGATTTTCATGGACGAGGAAGAACATAATCAAAAGAATATTTTTTTCACGCTCTTTGGTTTTCATGTTTTATTTTTTTTAATGTCTCTGATTTCATGGTGAACATAGTCGTCATGTTTCTCTTCATGTTTTTTAGTTTATTTGTTGTACTTTTCTTTATTTTAATAAATTTCGGTTTATTGTTAAAAGAATATGATTATTAATAGATTAAAGTTTTAAAATGTAAAATATTGGTTATGACACAACAAAATATTAAAAACTATAAATAAAACAGGAAAATATTTTGATATGCAAGTTGTGATATTAGAATTATGCAAGTTGTGATATTAGAGTATATGTGTTTAGTTTATAGTTTAATATTTAAGGATTTAGTTTATGATTCAGATTTTAGAGTTTATGATTAAAAATTTAGATTTATACTTTAAATATAAAAAATTATGTAAAAGAAAATTTAATTTTACACGATTTACATATCATAATATCACTTATAAAACAATATATTATGAATTGAAAAAATAAAATATTTTTATTATAATTATGGAGAGACGGTCAAACAAAGGCAGCAAAAGAAGTAAATAATACAAAGTCAAAATTCCAACAATCAAACCTTGTGCTTTTGTTGGTAGGGTTAGTCCAAGATCTTTTGGCACCTACAAAAAGAAAAAAAAAATATCCGAAACAATCTTAAAATTATATATGAATTTTAATTGTTAATATAATATAATAAGAAAAACTTGATTTTGTATACGTAGTACATATAAAATTAGATTTGGATTTAATTTTATATGATATTAATTTAATAATTTTGGTTAATTTGACCGATTATATCATACAAGTACATGTATATGAATTACTTCATGGAGTGTCCAAATTTTTTATTTTACTTCATCAAGTGTCCAATTTTAGACTTTTAATTTGATAATGACATGATTCAATCCTTAAAACATTATTTTAAATTAGCACGTGGTTTTGCTAAACTAAATCATTTTTTCTTTGTACACTTAAATTAAATTTATTGATATAGACTTGTTGATATATTTTCTTTTTTTAATATGACTTTTGGGTGTTAATAAATAATGATTATTTTTATATATAGATTTTATCAAGTATATCGACGATAAAAAATTCACAAATATAATTAAATTAGTAAAAAAATACCTTACTTTTATAATTCTTAAATTTACACAAATTATTTTCATAACTAGAAATAGGGGTGTTCAAATTCGGATACCCGAAGTACCAGGTACTCGGATCGTTAGGAAGTTCAAAGTGCGGCCGATACCCTGACCCAGGTTTTGTGGCTACCCGTTGGTCGGGTACCCAGAAGTTACGAGTACTCGGAAATTCGGATATTTGGGTACCCGAATATAAAAATATGTATTTTTAAATATAAAATATTTTATTAATTTAATATATAAATATAAAAAATATGTATTTATTATTTTAATACAAAAATATGTATTTATTTAATATAAATATATAAAATTTTAAGATTTTTTATTAGTTTGATATAAAAATATGTATATTGAATATAAAAAAATATTAATTTCAAATATATTCGGGTACCCAGTTATAATCGGGTACCCAAAAATTCTTAATTTTGTGACTTGGGCCCGACCCTAAAAATGGCGGGCCGAGTACCCGAACCGGGAAAAAAAACTTTTTTTGAATAAATACCATGTTATTAATGTTCGTGTAATCAGGTAGTCGAGTCGGGTCAATCGGGTCGGATATTTTTGAACACCCCTAACTAGAAGTTTTAAATTTGAGAAGGGGAAGAATATATGCACATGTACTTATTTTCTTTTATTATTTTTTATATTCATCAAAAAATAATTTTTATTAAGTATGACAATATAATCTTCTAAAAGTTCTTTAAAAGTATGTTTTTTTAAGTGAACATGTTTATATCATATACATAATCATACTCATCTAATACAATACAATCTAATCTATGTTGATGTTTAATTCGCAATAATCATCTTTAATTAATATTAATTTTGGTGGAATTTTCTTAAAACTATGGGTGTTTTTATTTTTATATGCTTTTATATATTCCTTAAATAAAAATAAATATAAATATTTAAAAAGACTAATAGATGTTATATACATAAGGAATTCAAACCTGTCGGCTGAGATAATCATTATGGGTGAATATTAGATTGGATCGAGTTGAATTGAATAAAAATATTTCGAGTTAGTCGAGTTGGCGAGTCTTGTTTTATAACTCAAACTTTATTTGATTTTTTTAAATCGAGTTGTTCGAGTTAATATTTAAATTTAATTGTAAATATTTATAATGTATGATACTAGTTGGTTTCAATTTAAATAGATTACTATAACCTTATATGATCCTTTTTACTAAAATTTTTGAGTTATTCAAGTCTCATTTTATAACTCAAAGCTTTTTTTAAAATTTTAAGTTGAGTCGAATTTATAAAATTATGATTCAAGTCAAGTTGAGTAAAAGAATTCGACCTTTTCAAATCGAATTTTGCTCACCTCTGATTCAAACATTAGTAAAGGAGTAATTGCAACAATTTTGTGTTTTTTATTTCAAGTAATATTTATAGGGAAACGCTAGTACACTCTATGACGGCGAATTCTGCCAGCGATCCATGTACGAAGAACGAATTCGAGGTGAAAAAGGGATAAAACGTTACCTCAATTAAATATGATAACTGCAGGGACGTAGAAGAATCCGATTCTTTCAGTCAAGATGTCGAGTTCAAGTCGTCACAACAACGTTCCAACCTCTACGCAATCCACCCGAATAAAACGAACAATATTTTACTTCTCTAACTGTTAGAGAGGTTTTCAACAATAGGCATGTTTTTTGGCTGCTAGACCTTATGCCTTTATATAGCATTCAGAAACCTAATCCTAATTAAATTCGGATTCATTAAATATACAATATATTTAACCGAATATAATTAAATGTGTAGAATTTAATTATACTTTAATTAGGTTTCTTTAGGGATATTTCTATTTTAATAGTATTTGATAATTATAATAATTATCTAGTATTAAAATATATATGACCGAAATTATCTATAATTATAATAATTTCGGTTTTAACTAATTTCGTGTACAACAAGTTCGCACACATGCTATTTAGTCGATATTTTTTCGTTTCAATCATAGGGTGTAACCCTTATAGGTTCATGTAACGTTAGCAATAATAACTAGAACAATTCTAACATTATAAGCAATGAGTGGCATCTAGCAATACATCATTGCTACCTAAGTTACAGGAAGTCGTGGTTCGACATAACCTCTTCATGATTAACTCTTTTCATGTATTACATCCTTTTGTCCTTTATATCTAGATTGAACATAAGTCAGGGAATAGTCACACTTGTATAGTCCATCTAATATTTCTTGATATCTTGAGTAGACTACTATAAATGAATAACTATGATATCTCATCAATTTATTCGAGCATGGCCATGCATTATAGTCTCACTCAATTAAGTGGCCTGTGATATTACTCCTATTATGTAGGAGAGATAAATCCTATCTTGATCAACCATATTCCGCTACATAGATTATGTCATATCCAATATCAGTCTTTATAGTGTAGTCAGTTACGAGACACATTTGACTGTATCAAAATATGTCATTCACAATGTTGAAATAATGATGATCTCAAGTCTGAGGATCAAACATGTAGTTGTCACTATGAGCAATGTTGTGATTGTCACATAATAATCCAAAAAATATGCTCATAGCGGGCCAGTCCAGTATGTCGTTCTCTAACACATACTTATGTATTAATTTTGACATCTCTATGTCAATGACAACACTTTGTCATCAATCAACTACATATTAGTCTTAATGCAATAATGTTGTTCATGCTCACAATAATACTCGACTAAGGATATTTAAGAATAACCATATTATTCTAAGGACTTAATTATAATTCAGTTTATTTATTTATGCGCAGAATAATGACTGAGATAATAATAATGGCTCTATATTAATAAACATGATAAAATGAATATGTCTTTTACAATCATCTTATGATTGGTCTTTGGGCATACTCCAACAATATTGTACTTTGTTTTTTGTTTCATGATCTATGATAGTTTTTATTAAATAAATGGAGTAACCAATGATATTTGATGAAGTGACATATATTGTGGCCTGAAGTCGACATGATTACAGGTCGACTTACTTTTATTTTGCCTGAAGTCGATAGGACTACATGACGACTTTATTTTTTTGTTGAAGTTGACACGATTGCAGGACGATTTCTACTTTTACTGTAACAAGTGCAATAAATCACGAAATAAAAATTGAAGTACAATAAATCATAAAATATTTATTTCAACCACAATATTAAAAAAAAATAGCCCATTAGTAAATCATGAGACACTCGAATGTTATCCAGTTAATTTATACTATCATTCTAAGGAAATATCTATATTCCCCATCTTATTTTCAACTTGCAGACCTCATTGTCGGGGGAAATCGATATTATCCTTTAATTTTTTTCAATATAAATTGAAGTTTTCAATAGTAAAGCAAAACTGCAATCTCTCTCTCTCTCACACACAAATATATATAATATTTGTATAATTTGTATTTTTCAGTCAAACACTATGACTTTAGAGTTTAGACTCAACATTATATAAAGATCTGCTACAATCTCAAAGTGGTAAAGGAAGATACAACAAAAATCGAGATGGAGAAGATTATTTCTTCAAATAACAATGAAGAAGAGGATGAAGATATTCTGTTGCCTGGATTTCGGTTTCATCCCACCGATGAAGAACTCGTAGGGTTTTATCTGAAAAGGAAAGTGGAGAAGAAACTCTTCATTGTTGACCTCATCAAACATGTTGATATCTACAAATATGATCCTTGGGATCTTCCAAGTATGATTTTCTGATTTTTTTTAAATATATCCGCCCTTGCATATGCTAGGTTAGAGGTAGAGGCAATGACAAGGGCAGATATTCATTAGTGTATATGTATATAATACTTTATTCATATACTAAATATGAATCAAGTTTTATTATCCTCAGTTGAGGTGCTCGACGTGAAATCGAGTATCACCGAACCATTATTTTCTTTTCAAAAATTATATTGATGAATTTTATTCGAACGTATTATATATAAAAAGCTACGTACCATGATCTTGATTATGCAGAAGTAAGCAAACTGGGAAGTAGCGTTGCAGAGAAGGAATGGTATTACTTCTGCAGAAGAGGGAGGAAATACAAGAACAGTGTGAGGCCAAATAGGGTTACGGTTTCAGGGTTTTGGAAAGCAACCGGGATCGACAGACCGATCTATGCTGCCCAGAGATCTCATGACTGCATCATCGGCCTTAAGAAGACCTTGTTTTATTACAAAGGACGTGGTGGGAAAGGCACCAAAACGGATTGGATGATGCATGAATTTCGTCTACCAGTCCATCAAAACCAGCACAATAACCTTCAAGAAGCTGTAAGATATTCATTTCCTTAAATTATATTTTCAGATTTTTAATACATGTTTTAATTTATATACTGTAAGGAAAGTAATCATAATTCTAATCCTATCTTGAGAGGAGGAGAAAAATTTTAAGAAAAGAAATAGGTGTTTTTAATAAGTCTAGAACCCACAACTTAAAAAAATAGAAAAAAATGATAAGCAGCTTGGCCAATCAGCTCATGTGCTTGTTATGGAAGTATCCCTTTAATCCTTCTACTATTTTCTCAGTTGGTCTGATCTTTATATTTTCATTTTGTCCATAGCACCTCACAGTCATTAAAAAAGATGGCGTGGCCCAGTGAAATGTTGTCACATATCAAAGTAATTAAAAAAGATTAAAATTTAACTTTTTCAAATCATATATTTTTAAAACGTAATCATTTTAATTAATTTAAGATAATTAAGGATCATAAAATTTATAATTTTTTGAAAACTCCGGAAACACAATTGAGATTTTTTTCATTATTTTTACGGATCTACTTTTGCATTTCAAATGATTTTATTAATATCTATTTTATAAAAAAATGATTATAATTATAATTTTTAAATGCATATAGTTTAAGAAAAAACTACGATTTTTTAAAAATTTATACTTTTTTTACATTTTAAAAGAACTTTTTATATTTTTAAAATTTCTTAATATTTTAATTACATGACTACATCACCTTTTAAACAGTTAACAGCAAATGACTAAAGTGATAGATTGAATTTATATGGTTAAACTGAGAGGAAAAAATATAGTAGAATGACCCAAATAAGAATTTCACTATAGTATAGCGGCCAAAATATGCATTAAGCCTTTTTTGTTCTATCGATATCTGATTCGCAGGAAGTTTGGACGCTTTGCAGAATCTTTAAACGTGAGGTTTCATGTAGAAAACAAAAGAATAGTAATAATGCATCAAAACAGAACATTTCACCTATAAGCTGCTCAAGAACATGCAGTACTACTGAAGCAGAGTCGGAAATTAGCGTCAACGTCGAAAGTAAGCTTTTGAATGACCATTTTCATGGAGAAAACCAGTTGTCTGAAACTCAAGTTATTAGCTTTTCAAGCCCTAACAATGGTGACAAATTCTTCCCACATCAGCAATGGGACGGTGAGCTTTATAGTGAGTGGTAGGTCTTTCATCATCAGATATGTTGCTTAGATTTTTGTAATAATGATCCTGTTTTTATGATACAGTAAAAACAATTCGAGCAAGTACTGAATACAGATATGTTTGAAACACGAATGCTAAAAGTAAATGATAGCAATAGAGCGGGACGGATATGAACATTTTATATTCCGTCCCGCTCTATTACTATCCTTACCCTAACTGCAAAAGCTATGCTTACCCTAACTGCAAAGCAGTAGGAAGTACAGAGGAATGCTAAAAGTCCTATAGATGTTAAAAGGAACCAATGCACAGTTCACCATATAACCAGAAATCACTTAAAGCAGTCACAGAAACATAACATAGACGGTTCTTAGAAGTAAAAAGAGTTTGATGTTCTAGATCGATAGATATCACTTAGGTACTAGGGACGAAACCATGGATCAAACTTAATGTTCGAATCCTCACAGAAGACACTTAATATTATCAGAACCATGTACAAAACATAACCAATAATGAGATTGTTTCTTGGTAACATGAGGTGCTTAAGCCCTCCCCTTCTCTGAACTCCACTTTCAGCGAGCTTCATACTGAACAACTGCAGTAAACACAATACATTCACATTAACAGTTGGAATAATGAAAGAAATAGCGAAACAGTGCTCTATGAGGAGGGAAAAGAGCATTAATTTTTTACAAGAACTATTAAGTTTTAATGGACAATCAATGTAGGTTGATACTTGATATTGTCCTGGTCGCTCGTAACAGAAGCAGTACACAAAGAATAAAAGCAATGAAAGATGAGAATTTTCTCATTTACAATTCCAGTTGCATCACCTGATCTCAAAATTCAAAAAAAAGCATGACTGCCAAAATTGTTCATGAACTTGTAAAGACTGCATATCCGAGATAGAAAAGAAAACTGGCAAACAAGAAATGACCCTTAAGCTATAAGCAAAAACCTTAATAACATTAGAAGGTTAGAAATAGCACCCTATAAACTGCTTCTAATCACAGACTCGTCAAATGTCGTAATTTAGCAGAGTAAAACATAAAAAAAAGTCCTCATAGAAAAAGGGCCTACTGCCTTACAAAAAAGGCTCGCCTAGGCAGCGCAAGGCGCAGGCAGACACCTTGACAACACTGGCCTTCAACTTGCAATAGTTATGTTTCTCAATTTGTTGGACGTTCCTTTTTCATTTGAATGTGATTGTTACATATCCTAAAATATGTTTCCATTTGAATCTAGTCCTTATTTTTTTAAAAAAAAATGTTACATTCAGTTCAACCCTGTCTAGTATCAAAATAATAATCTCACATCACTGTTTTCCCTCTAAATTAAGTTTTATAAAGCCTACAGTTCTATTCTTTTCCGGATTCTGAAAATTACTTTTAAAATATTTCCTAAATCCCTTCTTGATAGCACCACAAATAGGAAATGAAATACAAGAAATCATTACAAAGATCTATAATAGCAATAGTAAAATTAAGTAAAAGGGCAACAGTAGCGGGAAAGGAGCATTACTTCTTCTGGTTCGCTTCTTGTACAGAATGCGGTAACCACACTCCCGGCATTGTATCACGTCTCCATGCTTCAACGTGTTCTCTTGCCCACAGTCTTCAAAACCCAAAAAGAAAGGTCAAAGCTCAAATTTAGTGGCAAAATTTTTAGGGTTTATTTACGGGTCAAAAGGTTACAATACTAACCTCCACAGATATAGGTAACAGGTTCAGGCTGCGGATCCATTGATACTCACTCAAGCAAGGTCTTTTTTTTTTCAAGACAAAACTGCACAAAACTCTAATAGATTTTCACATAAATCAAATTAACTGAAAACCCTACCAAATTTTATTAAAACATAACCCAAAACTTTTTTTAGCTATATTTGGAGGAACATACATTGATAATCCATGTCCGAATATATATCAAGTACAGATATAAGACAATTTTTTTTATCGGGTAGAATATTCCCGATTCCGGAAGAGGGAGATTCAGTGTAAAGGATGATTGTTTCCTATAATTTAGCCTAAGTAATAAGATCCTTAATCTAAAATCCAGATATTACTTCGATCATATAATTTCGCACGCACAATTCAAGAAAATCTCATCCAACATAATTCTACTAAAATTGCAGGTGAATCCCTAACTCAGTCTCACGATTTCAAAACATTGGGTGCCAAATAATCGAAATTTCATCATCAATTTCTTTATGTTACTCCAAAAATATTGCAAATACGACACTCGAACAAAAATTCCCGTACAAATCTGCTCTAACGTCAAAGAGATTTTAGCATAAATAAAATTAGCTGAAAAACAAACCCTACCAAATTTTATAAACAAATAAACCAAATCTCAATTAAAAGCAAAAGGAAAACTGATTTTTATCCAATACCAAGGAGAGGAAGAAGATGAGTAGCAGTAGATTGACGATGGTTGGAAGAACTTACGAGAGAAGAACCGGAACGTCTGTCTGCTAAGAAATAACTGAAAAAATAGGGTTTTTTTAGGGTTTTATAGACATAGTTGACACGAAACGTATTAAAAAATGTTTATATAAGTAATTAAAGTTTTTTTTTTTTTTTGTAAAAGTAGATATTTAAAATATATTTTGTTAAAATAAGTACTTACTGTATTTTTAATTAATGGAACATATAAATTTTTAAATAAAAATATAATTTAATTATTTATTTTGATAAAAAATATTTTAAGTATATATTTTAGTCAAAAAATATAATTTAAATATTTATTTTGACCAAAAAATAATTTAAATAATTAAATAAAAAATTAATATATTTTAGATACTTATTTAATATACTAGATATTTATTTGTTAATATATTAACGTGTCACTCGGCCATCAACTTGACCGAAGTCAACGACAACTACAAGTGACCATTTTATGATTCATTTATAATTTGCATGATCAAAACATAACTTTTGAAACTATGGTGACTACGGGTTTGAGTTTACCACAAAAGAGACACAAGTTATATCCACCCGTTCATCCTAAAAGGACGAAGGAGGCCAAACGGCTTCGATCAGTACATTACAAGAGCTCTAATATAGAATCAAGCGCATACGATTAAAGCTTTTTTTTGAGTTCTTTCCTATATTCCTTTACCACCAACCCGATCATCATCTTTGCTTAATTTTATCTCTCTCGATATCTCAGGTAAGAAAAGAATAAGCTAATTATAGGTTATTTAATTATAGGTTATTTAATGTTTACAAAACGGGATTCTTTTATTTGTTGTAATTGTTGGTTGATTGGTTGTTGTCGTGGGTGAGGATGATCATGGGTGCTTTAAATTTCTGTGCATAGTTCGAATCTTCAACAATTTGGGTGTTTTTTCATGGGAATTTAATAATTTGTTTATTGTTCAGACAAAATGATTCTTTGATTTGTTGTAATTGTTGTTTGGTTGATTGATTGTTGTTTGTGGTTGAAGAGGATGTGGGCTGCTTCATGCCTTGCGTCGTGTTGTGCGGCATGCGCCTGCGATGCGTGCCGCACGGTGGTTTCGGGGATTAGCCGGAGATCTGCGAGGATCGCCTATTGTGGACTTTTTGCCCTTTCTCTTTCGAGAGGTTGCCGCCCCGCTGATGGAGAAGCTCCCTTGTAATTTTCGTTAAAACTCTGCCTTTCTTATTTTGGTTATTGCTAAATTATGTGATTTGTGTAATTAGTTTGTTTTTTAGATTCCAGTAGGAAAAATTGTTAATGTTGAACTGAGAAAATGATGATGCTAAATCGTCAACAGTATAATAGTATTGGCGTATGCAATGGGCAAGGAAGATGAGTTCTTTAGGATTTAGTTTTGTTGTAATTTGTCTCAACGAGCGTCATATTACTCTTAGCTATCTGCAAAAAAATGCTGTGTTAATGTAATGATGTATTGGGTATTTTAGGGAATCTGAAGAATGCTAAGATTTCCATGTGATTATAGAATTTACCACTATTCACCATGTCTTGGGATATGGTTTATTGGATCGAATCTGTTTTCTGGATGAATTACGAGCTTGTTCTTTTACACATTCTCCCTTGAGTGATAACTGGTTCTAGTACCTTATTTTGCTTGTACCATGCAATGCCATTTTAGGTTGTCATTAGTGATTGATATGCGCCTCCATGTTTCATGTATAGAATGTTTAAAAGCAAGCTTGTTGTCTGCATCTTGCGTATAAGTATTTTGCTGATTTTGTTAATACGCTATCGTTATTTATGCAGGGATAAATCATTTTCATAAAACACCTGACAGGGAATGGTTTGAAACAGACGCGGTGCTGAGGGTTAGCTTGGGAAATTTTATGTTTTTCACTATCCTATCAGTTTTTATGGTTGGAGTGAAAACACAGAGGGATCCTCGTGATGCTGTGCACCATGGTGGATGGATGATGAAAATTATTTGCTGGTTCATTTTAGTGATTTTAATGTTTTTCGTTCCAAACGAGATTATCAGCTTCTATGGTAAGCTACATTCTAGCGGATTATTCTACAAGATTAAGAATACCATCCTTTTGTAAATGTTTTACATGCCATAGGAGATAATTTTCTTAGAGGCCATTTGCAAATATGATTAGAGGTGATAATAATTTGGCTAAACTCAATTATAGTTGACTTTAGCTGACTCTTAAATTTTGCTTTTGCAGAGTCGGTATCAAAGTTTGGTGCAGGACTGTTCCTTTTGGTTCAAGTTGTGCTTTTACTTGACTTTGTTCATGGATGGAATGACAAATGGGTCGGATACAATGAACAGTTCTGGTTAGTTTTGCTTTTCTGATGTTTTTATGGTTTCACTTCTTTTTAATGTTCAGATCAACTGATATCCTTGCCTTCTCTCTAGGTACGTTGCTCTGTTAGTTGTTTCACTTGTTTGTTATTTGGCAACATTTGGCTTCTCGGGAATTCTCTTCCACTGGTTCACTCCATCTGGACATGATTGTGGGATCAATACCTTCTTTATCGTTATGACCTTGATTCTTGTTGTTCTGTTTGCCATAGTTGCTCTGCATCCTGCAGTAAGTCTCTACTTTTGGGTCTTCAAAATTATATTCGTTTTTGTTTGTGGATTATACACCATTAATGGAAATTGGAAGGTGGGCTGGCCTTGGCTCGAGTTGATGGCCCTGTTAGATAAATGATGCCATTCCATGATTGATAAACTCTATACCTTTTCAATCATGCATTTGTTGTGCAACGTTATCACCTTGCCATATTTCATGCCATTTACGCAAGTATGTTGATGATGCTCACGGTCATTCCTAATGCGTGTATCTTGATGGATTCTTGTCTTATGTGTAACAGGTTGGCAGTAGCATTTTGCCGGCTTCAGTCATATCATTCTACTGCATGTACCTATGCTACAGTGGACTTGCAAGTGAACCAAGAGATTACGAATGCAATGGTCTACACAATCATTCTAAAGCAATTTCTACCGGCTCGCTGGCCCTTGGTCTAGTTACCACCGTCCTGTCAGTTGTCTACTCTGCTGTTCGTGCTGGGTCTTCCACGACTCTGCTCTCCCCACCAAGTTCACCACGTGCAGGTACTGTGGACAAAAATACTCGATCTTTATACCTTATACCATTGAAAGAAACTTTCATGATGTTATTTACAAGTGTTATTTACGAACTTCACTTTTTTATGAGAATAGGGTGTAGGTATTTTGAAAGTTCATCAACCGATTTTAGTTTTACATATATTTTGAGAATTTGGTTTTCACTTCTTTTCTCCTGCCCTCACCGCTTTTGAGGATCTTTTCGAGGGGGAAAAAGAAAAAAAATATCATAAACTAAGAGTACAATTTAACATTCTGTTATGAATGGTTGAAGGTGCTGGAAAGCCTTTGCTTCCAATGGACAAAGTAGATGAACATGAAGAAAAGGAGAAAAACAAGCCAGTCACGTATTCATATGCCTTCTTCCACATAATCTTCTCTCTTGCCAGTATGTACTCGGCAATGCTCTTAACAGGATGGTCAACCTCGGTTGGGGAAAGTGGCAAGTTAGTAGACGTAGGCTGGCCGTCCGTGTGGGTTCGGATTATAACCGGGTGGGCAACTGCAGGTCTCTATATATGGTCACTCCTTGCTCCTATTCTGTTCCCAGATAGGGAATTCTAGGCCTCCAATGTAAGTTCATGGCTATTATTATTGCAGTAAATTTAGTGTGTGTGTTTTACTATTTGTGTGATTTGACAGAGATGGATTAAAAACATTTATGTATGCCTCAAAAGTGGGAATTACTGCAGTAAATTTACTATTTGTATGTGTTTTGATCAGTAATGGGACTGGATACCCTCACTAATCCTAAGAACCCTTTGTTGATGATATTATTTCATAATGTAACTATGACCCTCTTGTAATTCTAATAAATAATTAATTTCTATACATGTTTGATTGTGTCATTTCACACAATTTAGTTAAACATGTTAATTAAAAATATGAATAAAGAAACATTTGAAAGTCATTATAGCTATTATTATTCTTCTTAAAACTTGAAGAGTGTTATACAGATTGAGTATAGTTCGATTTACATTGTCGTTGGTACGATATACACGAGAACATGAGATTAAACATGCTTAAGTGCTTAATATTCTTCAATTTGTGGGTGAAGATGAGTTTAGATAATATTGTATACTGGATGTTAAAAAAATAGAAAATGAACAGTGTTATTAGGATGTGTTTATTACACTCAATTCGGTGGATTTACCAATTATAATGGTTTTATAATTAAAGAGATGAAACACCCATGCATTTACAAGCAATTACAATGAACTCTAAACAAGCCCATGTAATTTTAAAATTGTTAATTGAATCACTATATTTGGGTGAACTTAAATTATATATTTTTGGGAGTTAAAATGTAATTTTGAAACTAATTGGTTTTTAATTTTATAATTTTTAAAAGGATTAAGTCATATTTTTTATTTGGGGATCAAAATATATTTTTTATCTTGTATTAACCTGTAATTTTTTATTGTTAGAGGGACTTGTACTTAAATTTTTATTGTCAGAGAAACTGTTTTAGTGGTTAATTAACATCGTCATTCCTTTTGTTAAAGAGCTTGAACCTTGTCCTCTCCCGTAATTATTAAAAAAATTAACAAATAAAACATGCTTTCATATGATTTATCAGTCACCCAATTAGGAACGTAATCACCTTGATGGAAAGGGGCTTGGTCCCTAATTTTTATGCTGTAATTATTTTACATGTCCCTGTTAATTTTGAGATTGCCAATTTAAGTCTTAGCCCTACTTTTTTATTTAAATATTTCAAGTTTCTATAATTTCAAGATTAGTCAAAAATTAAACTCTGATTCTATTTTTTTTATCTAAATACTCCGTAGATCTCTATCAATTTTGAATTTAAATAATTTGATTCATGATTTTATTTTAGTTATGTCCATGCATCCAATATATAATGCCAAGATAAGTCTCTGCTCGTAACTTTTTATACAAGTTATTTTTTTTAGCAATTTATTAATATAAATGCATTCATAATACATGTTAAATTCGAATTAATTCAATACACCAATCATACCAATTCAAAATACTATATTTATAACATATTTAACAATGAATTTTTGTACATCGAAAAAGTAATTTGATATTTTTAATTTTATTTACAAAATTAAAGTGTTATTAATTAATATAACTGTTAATGGGATAATTTCATGTTTAGCCCCTATATAATACTAAAATTTTAATTAAGCTCCTTAACCTTAACCTTTTAGTCAAATGGAAAAAATAACACTTTTCCCATCCTAAAATTAATATATAGTTTTATCCCCCCCCAAGTACCTAACTTCGTTATATATAATATATACACCCAAGACAGAATCATTTTGTTTCAGTATTTCTCAGGTTCACTTGTCTTTCCGCTGAAGAAAAGTAGAAAAAAGCTAGAGATTAAAAAAATCAATGGCTC